>VZRS01009627.1:762135-786577 GCA_013398055.1 Ifrita kowaldi | reverse complement strand
GGCAAAATTTTTTTTTTTTTTTTTTTTTTTAAATTAATGAAAGCTGAGAATTTGAGTAAAGGGAAAAAAACCCCTTACACATTGTGCTACCACAGAATCTGGGAATACAGAAGGGCCCAGAGCACAAGCTGCAGCAGATGCAGGCACAACTATTCAGTTTTCATAAATAAGTCGCCACCAGAAGTGAAAGAAGAAAGAGGATCAGAATGAACACCCCTCCTCCTTTTCTCATTCTTAAGCGTGCTAGGGATGATTATTCACCACTGGCAGCGTCAGGATGACAGTGGGTGAGGAAGACTGGACTCTCTCTTCCATGTCATCACTATTTTTGGCTCGGGAGCTGCTTGCAGAACTCCCATCTGTACTGCACACCCAAAAAAGAGCATCATCAGGACAAGGCCACTGCAGCAATACTGCTTCCAGTCATTGGGTACACTTTGCTGAAATGAGAGCTAAACCTATCTGTCAGACAAATCCGGAGGAAGTTTTCACTGCATGAAAATTTTAAGTGAAAACAGATATAAACTTACGGCAAACAAATTAATATTGGTTAATATATATTTCATACCATACTCCAAAACTTTTTTAACAGGAAAAACTACAGATGGGACACAATTTCCTAATCAATCCTAAAAGGATCCCAATCTCTCTTACCAAGTTACAGTGCAAGTGATTTTTATTTGGTTCAAACACTTATTGTTGATCTTCAATTCTGCCTGCCCACCAGCTAAAAATAAATAGCTTTAAAAATCGGCTCAGCTAAAAGTAAATATTCAAATACCACAAAGGAGAAGAAGAGTTTGCCCCAGTAGAAGAGTTAATGTCAGTCAATCCTTTTCAGGCCAGAACCCAAAAAGAAAACCACATTATTTGCAATTTTACAACATAAAGTTGTATCGTTTTTGAAGTTAACAGAAGCTTCAGCCATGCTCCTCATATTCTCACTACACCTTCTGCAAACTTGAGTATTGGCTGGTAACAGGAAAATCCTCCAACAGTGTATTAAATGGGCAGCCATCACATTGGCTGTAATGTCACATTTTGCTTTCACAGTGGCTAAACCACCACTTCCTCTGAATGGACCCTAAAATTTCTTCTCAGTTTGTATCCAATTCTTTCTTTGCTCCACCTTTTCCACAGTGAAGATGGGATTATAGTATCACACACCAATTTCCTTGATGCTATTCATCAAGTCATACTCTGTGGAAATGAAAAATTAACTCACTGGAATTAAATTTATTTTAAAGGCATATCCATTACTTCTGCTGATTTTTCCTGTCAGGAATTCCATCTGGAAATATACTTAGAAGACAACAGCAATTTTTTAGGACTAGACTGAAATACTGTATGATTTAATGGAAAGGAAATAGAACTGTTGTGAAAAAGATTTGTCTGTTTTTTTGGCAATGACAAGGTATGTAATCAGCCAAGCTTTGACAAAACTATTCCCATATGAATGCCTGAAGGAACCCTGTGAAGCTACCCCAAAGTTTCTCTTAGTTCTCATATACTCCCAAATACCAGTCTTCACGTCTGCCACTGATTAATACAGAACTTCAGTCCAAAATGCAATTATCCCATTGACCTTTTGCCACTGTGGAAACGAGCAAGCCTACGGTTCTAAGTCCTATAATCACATTTTTGTCCTAATTGTGTCCTTAATACACGCAGGCTTTATACATAGGCCTGGAATCCAGTCCAGATATTGCCTTTTATTAAATTTCAGAGAATTTCCAGTAACAATGTCATTACAGTGAAGAAATGTTCTCACGACACAGTAAAGCCTGGATGAAGAAGCTGTAAAAATTTTTTTTTACCGTGCAACCTTTGCCAAAAGCACAGCCCAAGAATCCACATCTACATTGTTCCTCTCTCCAATTTCACCTTCAGAGATTATTAGCCACTTTCTGCAAACATGGGGAGAGATTTTAATGGGAGATGAAAGGAAAACCTTCTGAGGTTGTAAGGAATGGGTGTATGCAGCTGAAATACTTCTGCACTTACACATCACCTGCACTGTTTTAAGCTTTATAAAATGAGCAAAGCAAAAACGCTGCAGAGAACGTGGATGCTTTGCAAAGATATAATTTAACTCCAAAATGCTTGCCTGATTGAAGCTTTCCATAGTCCTGGGTAAACTGGCATGTGTGCTTTTTAGAATTACCATTTTTGCTATTGTCATTTTTCAGAACTAAGCACGCAGCAGTGCTTTCCACCCACCATCCCCCAGGGCCTGATAAATACAACGTCCTAGGTACAGGTCCCAAACAATTCCTGTGCTCTGTGCTCACCTGTAAACATTTTTGTAACAGCTTTACTCTGCTTGCGGGCAGAACAGAGGAGGAGCAGCCAGGGAGGGAAGAACTCGAAGTGGCTGGCTAAAATCTCTGCTATTGTCCCAGATAAACTCGTGGAAGTCTGTTCACCCTCGGCAACGTTACAGCCCTCGTCCACCGAATCCACCAGCATGAAGAGGCTCTGCTGAGGGGGCTTCATTCCCAAGAGAGGGAGCAGAATGCACCTGGAAGGAACATGACACAAAATTGGTATTTTAAATGCATTTAACAACACATTGACTGTCATATAGGGCATCCAAGATGAAGCTGTGATCAACTTAAAATGCAAAGTTACTTTTTAAAAATAGTTACTATGGAAAATATTGAAGTAGACTGAACTAACAGAAATATTTTGAACAAGCAGTGATGTAATTCTTCTTTAGTAGCACTACTACTTTTTCATTAACTTCTAATTATAACAATACTTTAAAATTATGTAATAGTGTTCAAGGCTAATTAGAAGACTTGGAAAAACGTTGCTTCACTAAGAAGCTACTTTGCCTAAAGCTTAAGAACTTCACTACTGTTGTCTCTGCCAAAGGTGTTGCTATTGCTTATCAGAAACTAATAGTGAACAATAGTTGGTCATGAAACAAAAATCTGAAAGACACATGAAATATCAAAGCTCAAAGAGTTCAAGTCTGAATGAATAACAGTATTACAAAGAACAGAATTTCTGCCATACCTTCACAAATAAAATGCAAATTAGTAGCAGACTGAGGCATTTGGTAGTGACTTTGATGTACTAGCTCTTATTTATGTTGAAGTTGCCAAGCTCCTGTGACTGGGAAAGGATTATCTGCATCCTCAGGATGCAGCTCTAACAACACATCTGATTGTGTGGCTAAAAATTTCAAATTTGTATCTACTGTTGCTCTCTTTAAGGGTGTTTCTTAAAAATACACCTAACTGCATTTACACGTACCTTTAAATAGTACTACATAACCATCATGCATCTGTTCAGTATTTCCACACACCACTACTGTTTTTTGGGAAACTTCATAGTGATTTAAGTCTGTAAGTTTCACTGACTAAATTATCTTTAAATACACTTGGCAAGTAAATTTTGACTTTATAGTACAAGGACTTGGAAAACGAAATGAAACTGACAGTTTACTCTCTTGTAAAATTGCTGTTTGCACATGTCCAGAAGGCATGCACATCATATGTATTTTTTGTTTTACTCAAGACCATAATAACCTTTTTTCATTTATTTTACTGAACAAATTTACCTTCAGAAGACTTTGGTCAACACATTATCACCTACCAAGCATTCAAATGGGAATATAGGCAAATCTTGCCTGTTAATGCAAGAATTCAACCCACTTCAGAAATGATTCATAAGCCTTGTTAGGGGGAGGTTTGTTATTTTCTGGTTTTCTGACTGAGAAAAATGCAAAATGGAAATAGTGGTACACTTTTCATGTCTGGCAATAACAGCAGAAACTAGCAGAACAGACTAGGAGGAAATTTTCTCAGAGGCATAAAAAGGAGGTACAGAACACTTGTGATGTGAAAGTGTTCAGTATTACATGGATTTTAAAACACAGCCTTCCACCCCTGCCACCTTTTTTTTTTTTTTTTTTCCCAGAAGCACAAGACTTCTGACAACTCTCTGGTAGTTCCCCAGCTAGGTACTCCTTCAGAGGATGCCTGAAGTCCAACTGAAATCACTGTTCACTAAGCTGGGAAGTTAAGCAGCTACCAATTTACAGGACAGGAAATTAAAGTAGCCATGAGGTTAAAATTACTTTCCCCAAGTGATGCCAATCCCACAATGAAAGGAGGCGGTTGGAAATGACCACATTTTCCACCCCTTCCCCCACCACAATGCTGCCTTGCCCCCTCAGCTATTTGTGTCAAGGCATTTTTCCTGCAACATTTCTTTCCCTATCAAAACTAATTTTCTTCTCACATAGTTCTCTGTACGAAATTACTTTTTGAGAATGAATGTTACTATGAGATATGGAGAAACGGTAATGGTATCTTAAATTAAAATCTCACTTCAAACCTGTGTGACCCTAACAAAATGCTTACAAAATACCTTAGGAACATCCAGAAGCATTTTTGTGTCAGTTTTTACCTGCTGGGAACACCACCAAGAAAAGCGATCAGTCACATCTGGGAAAGATTCCCAAATCACTGTGCCTCTAAAAAGGGCTGGAAGCAGATGTCCAAGGAATAATGTAAGCACTGGGCAAGCACTAGAAGACCAAATTTTCCCAGTATTCTCAGCAATCACTGCTTCCAGGGACTTTCTGAACCAGAGATTCAGTCTTTGCACTTAACATCCCTTAACTGACCACACTTCCACAGGTTTGTCCAAGTCTTGTATGAACTGATGTAAGGCTCTGGCATCCACAACAGCAAAGCTGTCTGCAGCTTAGCTACACGCTACATGAAATAACCCTTCCTTTTGTAGTTTAAAAACCAAAGTGTCCTTGTTCCATTTGATGTCCTTCAACTTCTGACTGGAAGGGACAGTGAGCAGCAATGTCATATTCCCACTATCTAAGCCACTTGTGCCACAGCCTCTCTGAGCTATTTTTTCCCAGGCAGAAGAGTCCTAGCACACTGAAGCCGCTCCACAAAATGCTATTGCACAGCCCCTTGTCTCCCTGTACTCTGCTTCTTTCCACTTCACAACACTTGTAGTTCTGAATCTTAACATAATTTAAATTCCACTAGGAAAAATACATGCACATAAGAAATGAGGCACAATGACTTCTCCCAGCCTACAGCAATATTATTAAAAGTGTGGCATTAACAAGATATTGATCAGGTTTTCTCTTTAAGTGCCCTTTGGAACTGTTTGATAAAATTCTGTTCTTCCGAGACGCTTTACATCACGAGTTCAGAGTCGATGCCAAGGAACATAACAGTGAAACTTTTCGGGAAGTGCTCTGCTAATTTGCCAGAAGTCACATTATGTGACAGCCAGGGGATCAGCCCCAGACAGCACAGGGTTATGAAAGGCAGGTCCTGCCTGACCAACCTGATCTCCTTCCATGACAGGGTGACCCACACAGTGGATGTGGGGAAGGCTGTGGCTGTTGTTTACCTGGACTTTAGTAAAGCCTCTGCCAGCGTTTCCCACTTCACCCTCCTGGACAAACTGGCTAGATGCTCCAGTCCAAAGAGAGGTGGGGAAGGGAGTTAAATCCAGGTGCTGACAGGTCACAAGTTTCAAGTGGTATTCCCTGGGCTCAGTATTGGAGCCAGTCATGTCTCGTATCTTTGTTGAGGAGCTGGATGGGGGCACCAACTGAACCCTCACTAAGTCAATCTCTTCTCCCAAGACATGGTTTAGTGGTGGACTTGGCAGTGCTGGATCAATGATCTCAAAGGTCTTTTCCAGCCTTCAACATCCTAGGAGTCCGTGTTTACTCCATAACATAGTAATTCCACTCCCCTACCATTTCTTGATTACATAGGAAAATAACACAAATCAACATGGAATTAACAATGTCTTTAAAGCACTTCCCTCAAGAGTGATTCATCTACAGATTGTTTTAACAGATTGCTTAATGTGCAGAGTGCCTCTCAAAAGATTGGAAGTTGATTTTCTTTACCTTCTGAAAGGGTAACAGCTTTATCTTTACAACTTTTATATTTAATACAGATATAAAAGTGGTTATCATTAAAAACAACAAAGCTAACTAGTTAGTATAAATACAAAATCTCCAGAGAAAACAACACAATTAGGTATTTTAAATGATGGAATTCATTTTAATGGCAATCTAAGGACTTACTTATGCAGAGCAAAGATGTTTTACATGCTCTGCAGCAAAATAAGAATTCCTCAGAACAATGAGCCATCCCACAGAATTCTTCAGGATTGCTACTGAGTTGACTGAACCCATGCAAACATGATTTTCCACACATGGAAGGAATATATACTGGCCATGCTGAAGTTCTGATTACGGTTGTCCTTGAGATTTTTAGATTGGACCCACAAAAACACAAAGACACAACAGAACAGAATAGAAAGACAGCGGCGTTGTCCACAAAGGCTGAAAAGAGTCGCAGTGGAGTGCACACACTTATTTAAATAAGAAAAAAAAAAATAAAGCAAACACATACATGCTAAATAGAAATTAATGAGTGGCTCTAGGGGCAACAGAAATCATAATGTGTTCCTCATATTTGACTGTCTCTGGTGTGTAAAAAATTCAGCTATGTCCCCATTGAATCTGGGAGCATAGCTTATCCCTAAAAGGGCTCCCGTTTCTCTATGCAGCTGCCAGCATTCACTGCTGACAAAGACACAGAACAAGTGTATAAAAATCATCTCCTAAGCAGGCCAGAAGCAGCCAGGGAAAAAGAAAAACCCAAAGAAAAACACAACCCCTACCCCTGACTTGTCAGACTCCAAGAGCTGCTACTTTTAGCAAAGCATGACACACTTCAAATTTCATGACGGAAATGACATATTTGGAAATCTGCTTTACTACTACTACTGAGCTCTTACCTTTCTTTTTCTCCACAGTGTAACAATGCTGTAACAAACTGCTTTTTGAGACACCTTCTCCCATGAGATTATATCTCAGTATTTCCAGGAACCTGTATTCCCAAAAAGCACCATCCCAGAGGTCTGCATCAAGAATTTACAAACCCTGTTCTTTCCAAAGAAAGCTTGTGGAAAAGCAGACAACATCGTTACTCCACACATAGTCTCCTCATGCTTTTTCCCATGTTTCTACACCAGATTCCTCGAGGAAATTCACCAGCTATTTGTCATATTCCTAAACCCTGCATATTGATCAGGAATACGCCTGTGTATATATATATAGGATCGATGTCTTTGTGTATATGTATTTATATATAAAGAGTTTAACAATACCTAGTGTATAACAAAATAATTCTCCAAGCACTCATCTCAATCTTCAGAAAAGCAAACAAGCATCTTCCTTCTTATAAGAGGTTTACAACATGATATATCACAGCCCTTTACAATGTAATTTTTAGGACACTTATTTCCATTTCTGTTGTATCGGCAAATACGGAAAATGAAGTGCACAGTGAGACTGTAAATAAGCCAACTATATTTACATAATGTTGTAGGAATTTTTGCCAGCAACATAAGAAGCAGTGGGATTTATGCCTAAAAATCACACACTGAGACCTAGCAAAAATCCTAACCACTAAGTGGAAACCTGATGCTGCTGCCTCTTCCAGCTCTAAATCAGATGTAGCAGAAGCTCCACTGTCCCCAGCCCACTGCTGGGGAACAGGCAGGGAAGGAGAAGGCTCTGTAGGGCAGTTAAGAGCTGGAGGAGCTGCATGCCAGGGAAAGGGGAAGGAATTATGTTGTACAGACACTACAGAGAGGAGCTCAGGCCCAAGGACACAAATCTAAACAATAGGGTTTTCACTACTTCCACTGCTCATGGAGTAAACGTAAGAGCTTCTAAGTGCCTAAGAAGAGAAAACAAAATGCTAAACTCCAGATATTTTTAATCATCTCTACTTGAAAAATTCTCACAAGTGACAGCAAACTCCAGACTTTGTTCCTCATATGCTTACAGACATATGTTCATTTGTATATTGTAATAATCCAGGGGTTGGTTAGCGGGGAGTATAATCCATTAAAGCTGTCTGTCCCCACCACCCCCAGTTCCCAATTTGCATTTAAAAGCATGGAGCCAGTGAAGATAAAGCTGTTAAAGACTGCTAAAAGCTTCAGCAAAGACAGACTTACACCAATAGCTGCATTTTTCTCTTTTGTTTTCCAAACTGCATTTGGGGCACAGGTCACAATAAAAAAAAGAAAAGGTGAATTTAACTTCTAATAAAATTGACAATGCCTGCTGTTCAGCTGATGAAATATTACCCTTTTTCCAAGTACTTTTAGAAGCTGTATTCACACAGAAAGAAAAACCAGAGCATCTTTACAAATTGCTTGTAGCACTGTTTGTAGAGGAGTGAGTTTTATTTTGTCCTGTGACAAGGCATTTACGTCTTATGGATGACTTACAGTAAACAGTTTATTTACCTGCCTTATAATGCATTCTGGCTAATGATTAAAAGGGAAATTAATGATCAAATCAATAGCTGCTTTCTGTACATTATCACCCCAATTCTTGGCACTATATACATGTGGAATACAGGCCTTTCCTTCTTAGTAATTGCCCAGCTGCTCATAGTGGTAAAAACATCCTGAAAAACAGACACACGGGACCCTTAACTAACTGGGAATATTTATGAAAGACGAGGGCTGTGAAGCATAGAACAATTCCACACTTTTAAAAAGCTGCAAAATATAACCCATAAGGCAAAAGTGACGTGACCCAGTTGGATGTGTGCACACCTGTGTACACACCGACAGATCTGATCTGGTTATCGAGGTGCTTGCTCTGTACTTTCTCAACAAGATAAAGTGCACTGCAGCTGATTATGAGTTTCTGACTAAGTTTAACACTGGAATTAAGACACACTCCTGGGCTACACTATAATACTGATTATTGTTTCTAGTAAATTATTAAATTATTCATTATTAAATTATTTATTATTAAATTATTTATTTGCAGGCTGCACACGAAGACAAACTGGCTCTAACAGTTCTACCCAACCATGGTTAATCTTATGAAGGAAGGGGCAGAAAGGAAAAAAAACAAACCAAAACAAAATCCAAAGCCCACCCTGAGAATCACCTATTGGGAAAGCTCTAGGTGAAGTACACAGATGTAAATCAAGGGTCTGGCCTTTTCAGAAGTGGTGAATTAGAAACAGCAGGCAAGTCTTGTGCAACTCAATACCTGATTTTGCAATGTCTTGTAGCAACCTGGATTTTATCTGCAATTGTAAGGCAGACTTGCAGCCCCACCAGGAGAGCACAAAAGCCAGCTCTAGGGCATCAGGCCAGACAAAAGCCGAGTTTATGGTGGAACCAGCGCCACTGGTGCCACAGAAACAGGCCCGGACCCTGGGTATTGATTAGAGACCTCCTACCGTCTCACACTAATACAGAGGTGATTTTTGGCTACAAAGCACTGCCAGTGGATCTACTTGTGGATTTACTTGAAACCTTGGAAAATAGAAGCCTTAAGACCAAATATTTTGGTGTAATAGTGGACCGCCCAGAACAGTTTGCCAACAACTTAGCTATTATAAAGGACAGACAACTGTGGCTGAAAACCATTCACAGCTGCTACCAGGAGCAGGCTGACTGTATTTTAAATGGAATATACTTTCTATATGTGCTAACATATACAATACATTCTAAATTACTCCGAGTCTGACATACAAGAATCTGTGTCCCCAAAGGCAAAGAGGGGGAGAGTACAGAAGACATGCAAACATTTTCCCCAAACACGTAATATAAAAAAGGGCAATGTATTCTACACAAACTCTCACAGTTCTGTTTTATAGTGATGGAGAGGTCACCTAGGCCACTTCCCCACCCACAGCAGGATCAGCTCTACATCTGTCATCCCTGAGATACAAGCCTAGGCATCCCTGAAGATTTGCACCAATCAATACTGCCTTCCTAAGCATTACAGTGCTTCAACATTCTTGAAAATGGCAAGTTTTCTCCTTCCCTTCGTGTGTCTAACCTTTACCTGCTTTCCTGCAATTCAAACTTTGTACTTCCTGCCCTATAACTTCTGTCCCACAGATAACACCAGGGTCATTACAAGGAAGCCAGCAGTACCCAAAATTTATAACCATTTCCCTCCAGTCAGCTGACAGCATTAAGGAACAGGCTGAAAAGAAGAAAAACACAGGACAGACCCCTGTGAAACCAACATGATGTGCTGTGTCAGTCTGAAAGTGAAGCACTGATAATTAAGTACAGTTACTAATTTCTTATTCCATGTAGCCAAATACAGTTCTGCCTTGCACATGGCCTGTCTGCACCAGCCTCATGCAAGCAAAGCCTTCCTGCAGTCAAGATGGCATTTATGCTTATCCCTTATCCACACGTCCTGTGACTCTTCCAAACAGAAGTTAGATTAAATTTATCAAAACCAAACCATGTCAGTTGTTTTTCACCTCTTTGTTATCTCCCAGCTGCTTGCAAATAGTTTGTCTGATTATTTCTTCTGGCATTTTTCCTTTTGACTGACACGCTTCTAATTCCCCACGCCTTTTTTATCCCTTCTAAAATCAAGGCACTAAATACAAAAATTTTTCTTTCAACTCTGCATTTTCAGCAATCCTGATAAAGATAACCTGTCCTTTGAAGACAATCAGTAACAGTTTGAGAACGTCACCTATTCTGTATTGGGTATCTGTTTGGGGTTTTTGATCTGGGCTATGTTTGTCTTTGATCTTACCTCTTTCTCGCTAGTTTTAATTATGTTAGCTGACTGCAAAATGACTGTTTTTTAAGAAAGGGCAACGTACATGAACATTGAAATTTTAGCTTTCCTGCTGCTATCAGTTTTTGGTCCCCAAGGAACAGCAGACCAGGACTTGGTGGATACTTTTTTTCTGCTAACATATGTAAGGAGTTATTTCTCGCGAAACACACCTCACAGGAAACTTGATCAATGCACCTTGATCTCGAAGTCTTGACCTCATTTTTACATTACTCTTTCACTTTCACCTTTAGTGGCTGCTCTACTTCCTTTCTGCCACCTTCCTCCTAGTGTTTAACACATGAGCAACGAGGAGTTCAGTTTCACTGAACTGGACATTTAATACAGTGCTTTGAGACCTCAGTGCTCTTCCCAGCCAATTCCTTTATTTCATTATACTCTTCTTCATCAGATCTTACTCACAGAGCATCTGAGATCAGCAACACCTCCATCTTTCAGTTTGTCTTTCTTTCTCTTCCCCTCCTAAGCAAAGAATCATGAAATCATTTAGGGTGGAAAAGGCCTTTGAGACCAACCATTAACCCAACACATGCATTTAGGATCATTTCATAGTCACTATCTCCAAAAGATTTCTTTAATATCCTCAGCTGACTTTTTCCAATCTGACTGAAGCTAATTTATGTCTCCCCACTAGCTATTATCTCCTCTTTGACATCAGAAGTATGGTCAGTGCCAGACTCCTGCTTGTGTCATGCCTTCCCAGCTGATGCTTATCTCCTATTTGTTATTCAAATTTTTCAACTGTGCAGACATTATCATCCAAATCCTATGCCATGGATAATGCCACTTGTTATCTTAAAGCAGCTTGGCTTACTTGAGCTTGCTGATTCGGTAGAGTAAAGCACTTGCAATTTTACAAAAGACACGGTTTTGAGGTGTGGGAATCTCTCTTCATTACCAAGAACTCTACTTGGACTAAGCAGGTAAACTCTCAGACTCACAAGATGGTCTGATAGGTAGCTGGTAGGCAGCTGGATTTACAGTCCACGAAAGATCAGGCTTACCAACAACCCTTGAAGTAGAAATGCCACATGTAGAGCTATCACCACATGTGGTATATGTATTTTAATCAGATTTTCCAGTGTCTTTAATTTCTTTACTTTATTCTAGAACTACAAGCAAGCATATTATGTACAAAACAAGCTACTTTTTTTTTAACACATACCAGTTATACAAGTTATCCTGACAGATCTTTTAGAGCACTGAACTCTATCTTGACTGTACACTAAAATTTCCAGTTCTGCTTGTTCACCCCTTACCTTTTTTCCATTAGTATAAAGACACCTAAGGCATTTGATTATTTCCTGACGTACCTTCTTGTCTGTGCCATGACCTATATGACTAAGCCTATTTCCCCTCCTCCTCCATCCCTGGTTTTTGAGCTGTTGTCTAAGTTGCTGTTATTTATATTTATTCCTGGAACTCGTCATCCACCAGGTTTTGCTTTAAAGCTCTTTAATTAGGGTCAAAAATCAATGGTTTTCTTTCTATTAAGCATCAATTAAGTTCGCAGTGGTATTTTTTTCTACAAATCCATGTCTCTTTTTTAAAAAAAAGTAGGAGGTGTCAAAGAAAGTCCACTTTACATCAAATGCATGAGATGAAAGCATCAAATCAGACTCACTGAAAACTATCATTACTAGAAATGAGAGAATTGCCTATACTGCACCTTATTTTCTATATAGGTAAAGTTAGGCTAATAACTTACTTTGCAAATACTCAAAAGCCTGTGGTTGAAATGCAATGTGTAAGAGCGGGGCACCACAATAAAAAAATGAACCAGTTGGTATATGCAACAGAATGTATTACAATTACATGGTTAGTTTTAAATCATTTATGAAACCAAAGGTATAGGCAAGGGAAATATATATATTTTATATATATATATATATATATATATATATATATAGTCTTTCCAGCTTTCCTTACAAAAATATAACTTCTATAAGCAGTGTTATCTGGAGACATTAGTACACAACAGAGTTGAAATTCTTGTAGCTTTACAGGCATGTGAATTTGTAGGTATTATTCTACATTTTGGAGATAGACAAAAATCCCTTTCTTTTTTTCTGTCTCTATTTATGCAGTGCATAAACACACCTGAAGGAACACATATTTCTTCCCAGGTATACGACTGTATTTGCTGGCATGAGAGAAATGCTAAGCACAAAAAGAAAACTAAGAACTCCTAGACGAGACAGGCAGAAAACTCCACTGAATAAATCCCATTGTGTGGCTGTTGTCAAGCTATATGCTAGTTTACTATGTTCTATTATTCCATGACCATAAAACAGAATACAGTAGATTAATACACACAATAAAAGTGCCACCATTTTTACTGCAGTTCAGTCTGACAATCCCCAAATTAATTAGATTTTTCCTATGCATTCCAAAGGGAAAAAACCACAACATTACTGATTGGGAAGCAGGAAGAAGAGGGGCTGCAGTGGCTGTTTCAGCAGTAAGAGGCTCCTTCAGAACAGGGGGTTCTTGAACTGCCAGCCTGGAAGAACCAGGCTAAACAACAACAGACATTTTACAGTCTTGATCATTCCCTAATCAAGCTGCTCCACACTTGCCTGTGTCATGCCTTGCACATCATCATAAAGCACCCCACACTTCCACTGCTGAACCGATTGCAGGATTATACTGTCCAACCTCATTTTGAGAAAATCCTCTGCACAAATACCAGATGAAAAGCTGTTAAGAATTTGCCTTCCTAGTCAAGCACACTTGAGGCAGCTTTCCTACTGTGTTTGTGTTACCACATATCTTTATCCATCTTATTTTCCATCTTAGTAAAACGGACTACCCTAATGTTTATTGCACTGTCTTAGCTGAAGAGGCAACAGATGGAGCAGCTTTCGTGTGTCCCATTCAAAATTATTCTCCCATACTCCCCAAAGTACAATTCACAGCATATGTTCCTCATGCATCACTTTGGGGCCTTACCAGTTATCTTGTGGGTTGGTTTTTTTCACCCCCAGCCCCAAGCAGATACAGTTTCCCTGTTTTGCCTGTAAATCTCCAATTGATGCTTTCTCTATTTTCTCGACAATTTACTCTCAAAAAACACTGTTAGGTTAGCACCATATAGACCTGATTCTATAATTGTACAGCACTGATGCATTTAGCTTTGGAAGTGATTTTGTAGCTTCATATTTATTAGCCTTAGCTACAACAGAACAAGTGAGAGAAACTACATCTTCCTCTTCCTCTCCTCCAGTAATTCATACACACCTGGTTAACCGTGGATGAAAACTCAACCACAAGTTAAAATAAAAGAAGGTACTAATGAAAAAGTATAGAAACAGAACGATTTGGTGTTGTGCTGTTGGCTGCTGAAGTTTCTATCTGTTAGACAGTTAAATTTTGATCATTATGGTAATCCAAAATCATATAGGACACAATTTCACTTATCACAGATCAGCTGCACTTGACCTACAAACAGAACTTTTTTCCTAATGTCCTGCTGAACTCTTCTCCAACAAAGTGTAGAAAAAGGATGGACAGCTTAGTGTATCACGCTCACAATTGCTGCAGGAGAGCTGATGTAGTTAAACCAAGACTTGTTAATTACTGCTCTAAGATGGAGATCATGCTGCAATCCCATTCTTAACAGTTTTTCCTCCTGAGGTTCATTCCTACCTGCCTGTTACTGTCATCTCTACACTGCTGGTATTTTCCTTAACAGACCTAGAACTTCTGAACAGTTTTTTCTTTCTTCCAGGACAACTCCATGATGCTGCAAATTACCTTAAATAAGGTGCTGCCACGGCCCCTTCCTTCTCTCATGTTCTAAGATATCACAGATCTCTAGCACACAACGTGCATCTGTGCACAGCCAGGTGCCCACCTCCCCTCCTTCACACAAGCATCAGTATTACCAACTCTTACTAGGACATGACAAAGAAAAAAACCCAAGGAAAAGACACTGCTGGTGGTCTATGGACTTAAAGTCCACTCACATATGATCCTTTATTCCATTCTTCCTCTCACTCCCATCAATTTAAACAGCAGCATCCACAACTGAGCCCAAAAGTCTGATGGCCTTCTACCTGCAAGAGTTTTTGGGGCTCACTTTGTGTGAAGGTATCCACAAACACGTGACACTTGATTGCAATTGGCTGCCCCTTTTACTTCACTATGTAAATTTCCCCAGTTGCCTTCTTATCATAATCTCATTTTCAGTTCTTTTTTCATGCTATCTTATCACATCTTGATGTCAACAAGCAGACCAGGAACCTTCCCACCTCCATTCTTTTCAGCACCTCCTCTGCAATACCTTTGAACACCTCTGTACAACTCAACCCTTGGGTCAATGTAATTATTTTCTTGCCTTTTTTGCCTGATTATTTCTTTTGCAGCAGTCATTCTTCAATCACAAAGTGTCTTTGCATTAACTATTGAAAACACTCCTGCTCCTGGACAAAGACAGAAGATTTCTCACCATTCCCAGTGTATTGCACGTATCATCATGAGCAAGAAACTGAAATCTCTTCAAGTCATTGCTTTCAGGAGGTGGTATTTCAATACTATCTTCTCCCAGTATATAAGACACACTAAGTCCTTTCTACTTCACAATCCACCAAATCCTTTTCATTTTTTCATTGAAAAAGAAGAAAGGAAAATAAACCTAAACCCTGGCACGAGCTATGAACATGTGCATAGAAGACTGAAGGGAAGGGAAATAATTAACAAGAATTGCTATGAAGGTCCATCTAACTAAACAGCTTATAGGAAAACCTGTAAGGTTTAAGTCTGAGCCACGCTGATTAAAGCCAAAATGTTAATGCCTATAGAAGAAGGAGACAAAAAGGTCTATGTAAGTTGTCATTATTAAAATGCCTTGGGGAAACTTTCTTATGGTAATTTAATCTGAAAAGGTTAAAACCTTAAACGGTATTATGTTCAGTCTGTAGGCTGTGCTTCCATACAATGAAAGAGGAACATACAACTTGCTCTTGCAGAAACACTCACTGCTGCTATGTGACCCGTTAACTCCACAGATTTAAGGGAAAAGCCTAAAGAGAAACATGCCACAAAGTACTTAGGCTTCGGGCAATGCTCAACTTTCTAATGGTCTGGAGAACACCAGAACACAGAGTTTCCTATGAAACCCAGCATCAGTTACAAGTCTAAAGCCCCAGTTACATGTAAATACTCAAAAGCTCCAACAGAGTCAAGATGCTCTCACAGGAGCAAATTTACCTTCTGCAACTCCACTTTCACTGAGCTGGAAAGACAGGCTGAGTTGGCAGATTCTTTTTAGCCTCTTGTGCATGCTCTTGCAAAAATAGTTGCTCATCTCACCCATAAATTGCTATGGTTTTCAGATGGTATCTTGCTCCATCATTTCTGAGCATTAAATAAATCATAAATAAACAAAAGAACTTGATTTTAACTGCAATGAGATAGTTTTTAACTGAAAACTCTTACTAAAAGGAGAAATCAATTTTCTAACAGATCAAGCTCTTCTGGGCTTGGGTCCAACTAGCTTCAGGATTCTAGTCAAGCATAAGTGAACGATGTAGGAATGGACAAAAATCTGGGAAAGTACAGAAGTAGAATGCTGCTTATTTACACATCTAAAACATTGGTAAGAAAAATTCCCTTTAGACACCAAAAGCTTTTATTTAGCTAAGGGATTTTTTAATGCCACATTCATTCTTAGGTACGACCTCTGAGGACAGACTAACAAGCTGGAATTATTTTATTTCAAGGAGAGATGAAAGAGAATAAAGCTGTTTTCAAGTATGTAAAAGGCTGTCCCAAAAAGGAAAGAAAGAATCTATTCTCCATGTTGCTGGAGAACACCTTAAGTAGTAAAATCTTAGATTATAGCAAGAAAAACCAACTCAGGATAACATACAGATTTCTTTTCCAGAAGATCTGTGGAACATAACAGCAGATGAAGCCAGCATCTTAAATTTTTTCTGTCTGGTGAAGGAGATGCTGGACTTGATTTTTCTGAGCTCCCCTTCCAACCTTCTCAAGGTTCAAATCAGTCAATTGCACATTTGAACTTCACACTTGGTAAACGAATAAACACACGGGAGGCTTAATAACTTTCTTCTTTAAAGGGTCTTGTAAATTAGTTTATCATGCATTTAGATCCTTCTTTGCATGAAACAGGATACAGCTAGTCCTTGCCTTTGTTTTTACCATTTACAGTTCTACAAAATTAAGAGAGCCTGACAAAATCTATATATATTCTCCGCTGCAACCCTGGGAGAGCTACAGCTCCCAAGACTGTACTGGAGCTCTGGAAGCAGAGGGAGAGGCTCTGTAGCAACCCTTTCCAGAATTAAGTAGATTACATAAAGAGATGCAGATCATTCCCAGGCAGTCTGAGACCCAGTTGAGAAAAAATGAGTCATTTATTATCTATAAAATATTAATACTGAATTAGTAATGCCTTTTAGAGTAAATTGATAGAAATCCCAGCAGCTTCTGGGTTTCCAGCAGCCCAAGCTCAGGTATCTCTGTCTCCAATGTGCTACCTCTCACTGTCACCTTTTCACAGCAGTCTCAGAACTTGGGTACTGCAAACTGCAGCAGAAGCACATTCTGTGGTTAATTCACTAGCAAGGAAAACTCCTAAGTTTGTAGGGTGCAATATCAAAACCCTTTAAAGTCACAAAACTCTTAATTCATCTCAAATTTACTCCAAAATGCACTCAAATTTCGGCAATTAACTATAAGCTACTCCAGCAAACCAGCAAAAAGCTCACTAGTTAATTGTTCAGTAAAGCCTACACAATCCATTATAATTTTTATTATATTACTGACTTCAAAGATGGTACAAGGAGTTCTAAAAATGGAATAGCTTCTTCACACTTCATCTGTTATCGTTTACAACTCAATGTCTAAATCTTTTCCTTCATCTAAGCAAGAAAAATGCATTTCAGTACCACAGATTGAAAGTCCCTGGACAAAAGTCACAGTATGTTTGCGGGACAAACCACTGTTTTTCTACATTGTCAGAGAAAGAATCCAGAACTTGAAATAAAACTTGTCACCCCGTATCACTTGGATAGGAGTAAAAACTCTGTCACCTACAACTTGCAACTTTCTGCTGATACATGACTCTTGAGGGAAAAGGGAAGAAAAAGATAAAAAAATAACTTAGTAACATGGAAAGTCAATACAGGTGAAGGGCTGGGGGGGGAGGAAATGCTTGTTAGCGTTGGCTGACACTCAGAGGTTTTTCCCCTGAATTCTGCCCTTTATGAGGTTTCCATTATATTGCCAAAGACACAACACCAGAAGCTCAATCCTTTGGAGTTCTCCAAGCAGGCTGAAGGAACTTTACACAGATAACAGCAATTGGCACAAGAACTGCTGCACTTTAACGCTGTCCAAAGGAGTGACTCACACGACTCATACAAGGCTTTCAAATTTAATCAATGTAAACCCCTGCTTCAAACTTGCAGTCAGCAGAGAACCTTACATGACCTCTCACACCTCTTACAGTCAAGTCTACAGATATTTGCATATTCTAAAGAACTGTAAAACTGTTTGGCTTTTTACATCACTTAACATTACTGGTCACATTAAATGACAAGGTGAATCCGTTGGGCACGCAGAGATCAGGAGTTAGAAACAGACGAAAAGCTGTGCCAGTCTGGGAATCTGCAAAAGGAACCACTGCACTGAATTTAGCATCAGCATGCATAGAATGTGGTGTTCTTTCTGAGAAAAAAAAAAGGATACTTAAGCTCTGGGGTACAGCTTCCCTATATTCATTCTTGGTAAAGAGGATGTAACATCAGCTTGAGAAAACTTTTACGAAGTTCTTATAGAGTCACAAATTTGTTCAGCAGCTCTTTCTGGTTTTGTGGCTTTATTTCTTTTAAATTTCTATTTTTTTGGGTCTCTTAAGTGGACATCTGAATTCACAGCTTCATTCTTTTTCCTGATAAAAATCACTTAGATCAGACCCTCTTACATTAGAGTAGTTGTATGAGAAATACTTTAGTAATAGAATTTTAGGATACTTCACAAGCAAAAACCACTTGGACAACAGTTACCCAAATTCAATACGTGAGACATAAGGATGTGAAAGGTCTCTTACAAGATTTGAAGTTCCCTGAAAAGACACTCAGAAAGAAAGAAACTTCATCGGTGAGTAGAGCGCAAAGCAGCTCCATCTGCACCAACCTGCTGGGAGATGTGGAAATTCACCATCTTTTTTGTGATTTATTAATTGCAGCAACACACCCAAGCAAAATTCAAAGTTTGCTTTAGGTTCACACTAGAGCAACACACACTAAAGGTGAGTTTGGTGTAGTTTAAAAACATGGTGTTATTTAACACATTCCACCTCTAAATTCTCTGTCCTGGGAGCTTTGGTCTTGGGTATCTTTCGAACTCAAGCGCAATGGCTGCAAAACGAATCAGCTCTGCAGGGTAAGCTATGCCCACACTTCTAGTGACAGCCACTTTCTGGGCTGTGAATGAAGCAAGCTCTGCCTCCCACCAGTAATCCCAACTGCAGCACAGCACATGGGAATTGTATGCCTTTCCCTACTGTCTGAAGGTGTTTAATGTCATCTCCTCTGTCTGAAAGACATAAACCAGGAACATAAGGTAAATGCCTTCCTACAGCCTAGTTTACACAAATTTCAGCATAGTCCACAGTTTGTATCAGAGTTCCTCTATGCCCTCATGGCCTTGGCTAAGTGGTATCTGCCTGTATTCCTACCAAATCACTGGAAGCATAAACTTGCTGCAGCAAAACCAAAACAACCCTGGAGATAGCACTGCAAAATTTGGGTTATTCCGACTTTTTCTTTATGAACAGGGAAGAAGAGTCTAATAGACCTTTTGAATTAAATTCTCTGTTTATCACATCATTTCTTAACTTCTGGTGTCTGTAACATCTTTGCCTTCCCTTCTGCTTCACTTTCACTGAAAATCTGAGTGAGGGTTCAGCTCTCTCCCTCACATTTAAGGCTGCTTTCTGCTCCAGCACTGAGTGCCTGATAAGAAAAGTGCTGCAAGTAGCTGTTCTTTCTCTCAGCTGTCAGTGCAGCAACAAATGCAAAATGTTAAATACATTTGTCTAATTCAGCCCTTCCTGTTATTCAAATCTGCAAGATTAGCCCCTGAAAGAATTTTTAGGATATTTAAAGCTTATAAATGTGTAAGACATTTAAACAGCATGAGAAACTCGGAGGGTCATCAGTTGAACACGTAACACTATGACCATCAGGACTCCTGAAAATCTATTTAAGAAACATCCTTCAGGAAAACATGTCACTATTTTAACTAACAAACTTTATATTGTTTATAAACCGGCATGTTACAAGACATTAGGAAGCTTTTCTTTCTCGGTATTTCCAGGACAATTAGCAGAAAAATAGGGTGGTGTCATCTTGTTTAGCACTTATGAAGAGAAGTCTTTCCATTTTAGGCCATGAATACATGGCTAGGTCTGGAGCAGCCGTGAAAAGCTGAGCAAAAATTTGACAGTGCCTTTAAAGAAAAATCTTTCCCCTCTTGTACTGAATAAACTAAAACAAGGCAAAAATCGATGGAGCACTGAGACAAGCACTTTGTGCTTCTTCAGCGCCTTTACACAATGGGAGATGCAATCATCTGACTGCTAAATCTTCCTAGAATTCATTTCACATTACAACGACTTTAACTTGGCATAAACACACCAGAGCAGAGGATTGAAGTGCTCCGTGGCAAGTCTTAGAAACCACGGAACACCCTAAATTATAATTCTGTTAAAACATTTCTTGCCCGGTTTATGCATTAGCAAAGGTTCAATTAAACAAATAATTGAGGTGTTTGATGGTGGGAAGGGGGTTGCCAAGTGCCTCTTGTTTGTGGACAGAGATTGTATCACTCAGCAGAACAAGCTCGTGGTGCCGCTGTCAACAGCCACCTCCTGGTCCCCTGCCACAGCGCTGAAAACTTACATTCCCAGCACAGCTCCTTGTCTCCACCACCTCATCTCCCTTAAATCTGAAACTGGAGAATGAAGACCATCCACCACAGCTGCTTTTGAGAGCAGGAGATCAGGGTAAGTGGGAGCAAGGGAATACATGAAGGGCAAAAAGAAAAATCTCCTTGACTGAAGCTGTTGTACTACCTCGTAAGAATTTTTAGTGTAGTAACAATTCACAATCACTGCCACAAAATTTGAGAAGGAAAAGACTATTACCGGATGTTGTGCCTATTTTATTTTTCCAATACAAAACCAAGAACCCTGTGTATTGACCTAAATACTCAGAACAGCCTGTCGTTAAACCCTGTGTTCATAAAAATCAGTCTAAAAAGCTGTCTGACTAATCAGCATCTCTTACATTTTATATTTCTAGGCTGCATTTTGGTCTAAAGACATTTACCTAGCTCCTGTTCTGTGCAGTAAGGCAATCACTTTTAGAACAGAGGAAGGATTCCAGCTCTTACTGAGAACTTGCCTGTACTAAATTAGTAAGATTTCCCTGTAATAGACTTTTAAACATAAACAGGCTCTTACTCACCAGATTAATCCACTTTCATGATTTTAAAAGACTGCCTGAAGCTAGATGTCCAGTCAGCTATTCCATTTATAGACACTTAATTGCACCCAGTTTTTATTCATTAGAATTTAAGAGGGCTTAATACCTCTGAAATTACAACCCTAATAGCTGTTAGAAGTTGCATATTCACTTAGCAGCAAACAAAAATTCCAGAACTAGTCCCGGTTTAGACTATTTGTTTTAAGACACTACACTGAGAACAATGTAGACATGCATCCTGTTTATTCAGCAGACAAGGACATAGCAGCCATCAGAACTGGAAGGCTCCTTTACACCACCATGACAATAAGAGCAAGCACTACAGTTCAACCTCAGTACTTGTTTCCCCAGTCTTAGCAGTCAGGAAAAAAAATTGAGGAATTTCTTTTATACTGCAAACATCAGGCAATAAACCCTCAAGTACCACAAAAAGTTACACCACTACACAGTACCAAAAAAATTCAGTTTAACCAGTATTCCAGAGAAGTTTTATACTGGCAACACAATCAACTGGAGCTCTGTTCATGAAGACAAGCCTTATCCTTCATGAATCTTCCTTCATTGTGACCCAAAGGAATAAAGACCAATAGACACACACTGTGCTCAAGATTGTACATTGTTCTAAGGATATTTATGGATATACACTGTTATATACATGCAATATATCCCTTCGTATGTCCTTATCTTTACAGAAACAGAATTACCAGTGACATACTCAGGAGACTATGGTTTGTTAGGGAACACTAATACAAAAAATCTATTTTTTTTTCCATTCAGCTTAGATAGCTGACAAACCTCTTAAGGGGCAGGGTGAACCCTCTTGATCAATTTCTGATCCCCTCAACGCTTTGAAGTACTTACAGAAGAAGTAGCAATAAAGATTCGACATAATCTGTGCATATTGTGAGAAGTAACATAAGGAGTTAATTGACATTTTCCTACCACATATTTTCAGACAAACATAAAACCGATGTACTGGATCAGACCCAGAGATCCATTAGCCCAGTTTCCTCTTAGACAGAGCATGTTATTGGAAGCTTTTCCAAGGGTCCTATAAGGTCTGTGAAGGACAACTGCCCTACCTTTATGGCACATGGAGACCATGGACTAGATATTTTCCACTCTGAAGTCAATTACTTTCATGTCTTTCCAAAACACCCAGTTACATCTGAGGGTATTAATATACAAATGTAAATAAATTCACTATTAATAATAAACTTTGTTTTAAAAGTGAGTATTTATTTATGTCAGCTATAACTACAAAGTTAGATTTTTCCATGGTAAGTCTGCGAGCTCTCACAGAGACAACAAGCCATGAAACAAACATGTTTTAAACTATCTGCATCTTAGGCTCACTGCAAGGAAGACCTAAACAGCAGATTTTTTTTTGTTTGTTTTATTTTGGTTTTGTTTTCAATAGGGTTGGTTTTTTTTAATTTGTTTTTACCTTTTAAATGCTTCAGCAGGGTTCCTCTCACATTCCCCGGGCTGCAAGAGACTTTGAATAGCAGGATCTCTTAGTTTGTCCTCATATCCCGGGATCAGTCCACTGCGGCATATTTGTGTGACCAAACCTCTAATAAAGCCTCCGACACAGAGTGTGTCAGAGTCCTGGGCCCTGCAGAAATGGAAGGCCAGAGCCTGGCGATGTAAGCCTCTTTGTAGGTTTGCAGGTGAGCTTGGCCACAGTAACTCAGTGCAGAGGGCTGTCTTCCCACTACCGGGCCCTCCTACCAACAATACACCCCAGGCAGCTCCTTTCCCAGAGACAACACCGGTATTATTCCCAGAATTCGCTACAAGAGATGGTTTGTTGGCAGCACTACTGCCGCAGCTAGCTTTCTCCTGGAGGCAGTGCTGAAGCTTGTGGAAAACCCACTCCCTACAGTAAAACTGCTTTCCCTGCAGCAAGCTGGTTTGAGCCATCTTATAAAGCTTCTTCTCTTGGATGTGTCATAAGCTGCAGCACATCTTCAGCATCTCAGGAGCAGGGGGACACACGTTCATCCAGCACAGGACAATCCTGTGCACGGAACTTGACAGAGGTGACGGCGACCGGTCACCCTTCCTTGTAAAACTCAACAGCCTCTTCTGTGCAGGAAGGGTGTCACTCCATCTGTGCGCCGCGTTGGGATCTGCATGGCACAATCACAGCTCAGCTGACATCGTGCAGCGGTGGCTGGTACCAGCGCTCAGCAAGACTTCTGGTGTGGCTCACAAGTTCATGCAGCTCCATAGCTGCATCTGCGGTTTAGGCAGTTGTGTGTGCTGCCAGTGTACAAGGGAGACAATACATCTGGCAAAACTGAGGGAAAGCCAACTTTGCAGTGTATGTTAAATGCCTTTCAACTCTAGGCATTAATCTCTCTGGATACACATACAGAAAAAGCTGTCCATAATAAAATGTTTCTTCTGGGAATTTCATAAAAAAAGTGATTTTTCTTCAGAGTACTATATACACACCACAAACGTGGCAAGTACCCCTGACTAAAGCAGCCAGTCTGGACAGCGAGCTTTGCAGACTTCATACATCTGGGAGAGTGTCCGAGAAGTGCTTCACATTATGGTTTCTTATGCAGTACAGGAGACGGGGGAAAAAAAAAATGTTTACGGCTACTTATTTCAATACATTCGTAGCGTCTTCTTCAGGAACTTGGATTCTTACTGAACCTGTTCTCAGGTATCTCAATCGCAAGATGTCAGAAGAGACAACATCTTCCCCTAGAGCTCTGAAATAAAGGAGACAGCACTTTTAACCCTACATGCAAGTCATAATTCAGTCAGCTGCAAACGCAGACAACAAAGAGCAAAGTCAAAGGCTCGTATTCCTTATTTCTGCTAATACTGTTAAATTAATCAAAAGACCAGTTTTAAAGAAAATTTGTTGTTACGAGGTGTGATCAGCCACATGCAAAAAACCCAACAATAAACAATGAGCAGATATGACAGTAGCCTCAAAACCACAGCAAGTCTTGCATTTTCTCCCGAGGAGAACTGAATATATCCCTTCATCCCAGAAACATTCCTCCTAGCGAGGCTTCATTACCGAATCCTCTCCTCACCCCATTTTCCTCCTGCCGGCTGCGGGCGTTTTTGGGAGTTTGTGTTGCAGGGCAGCGCTGCTCCCCGCACGCTTCTTTGTTCGCGGCAGCGGCGCCCGGCAGCCCCGGGGTCACGGCGTGACACCCCGCGCCGCCGCCCCGTGCCCTCCGCGGCACCCTCGCACCCCGAGCCACCGCCTGAGCCCGGGCTGGGCTTCAGCCCC
>VZRS01009627.1:725051-761983 GCA_013398055.1 Ifrita kowaldi | reverse complement strand
GCCTCCCGCCGCGGCCCTGCAGGGGGCGGCCGCGCCTCCCGCCGCGGGCCTGAGGCGCCGTCCCGGCCGCGCTTCGCGGCAGCGAAACGCGAGGGGAGAAGGTCCTGTCTGGAGGCGAGCCCTCCGTTACCGCGGGGCAGACACGGCTCCTCACGTTAAAACCTTATTTGACTCTTCTTCCCAGAAGAAGCACAGACCTCAGAGCTTTTCTCATTGCCTTTTCTCCCTTTTGCCCTGAACTGGCCCGTTTCACACAGAACTCCCGTTCATTACCCTGACAGCCTCCCCAGATAGTAGCACCAATTCTGAACCTTTTCCACCTTCCCCGCCTTGCTTCAGGGGATACACAGATCCAAAAATCGTTTTTCCAAGACTGTGAGAGCTCCAAGGGGCATCCCACATCCTTCCCTTACACCACTTTAAAGTGACCCTTGAGGTTTACAGTTTGTGGGTCCCTACAAACCCTTCGAACAGGGACCTTAATATGGAGGAAACCAGGCTAGAACTTCCTCCAGGACAACTTTAACGTGGAAGAAAACAGGATGGATCTTGCTCCAGGACACCTTTACGAGGCCCTTGTAAAGCCCCTTCCACCCATGACAACAAAGCGACCACTCTCCTTTATTTTGTCTGTGACAGAGCAAGGGCAGGATTTCCATTAAAATTTGCTCCCCTCAGAGCTGGCTGCATTAGTTATGATAAGGCACTTTTGCATCAAGGATCAAGGTCTTTACGGCTGCTAAATAGTGCCTTCATTTTAGCATGGCTCTGTAAGGTTTCATACATCAGGTAATTACAGTATTGTGGAGTACACACTGAATATATCCATAGGATACAACAGAGTGATTTAGGGCCCTTCAAGGAGCGTCCCGGGATTCTTTGCAGGAGCAAAATGAAATGAAAAATTAAATAAATTCAGTTGGTGTACTGAAGAGCTTAGAAAAACAAGTCTGTCTGCTTCTGAAAACCAGTAGAACAAGTTTGAAGAACCTTTGGAAACAGTGAATTACAAATTCACGGAGCAATTGGGAGTGGGGGAGAAACAGAAATAAGATTAGTAGTAAGAAAATGTTGTGTGGTTGTTTTGTTTTGGGTTTTTTTAAGCTTTCTGGCTTGGTTGGGTTTTTTAAACCATACACTTTAGGCAAATAATCTTCTCTAGGCTTGTTTTTTTTTCTTCCCGGCTGCACCACCCTTCCATTTTGAAATGTTGTGGAAACTGAAGACTCCCAAAACTAATGCTGATACAAGTTCAAGAGACTTTGAACTGTAAAATATTTTCTTTTTTCTTTTTTCTTTTTTTTTTTTAACAGTAAAGGGATAGAGACAGATAATGGTTGGAGTGATGGGATTGCAGCTCTGGTCTGCTGAGCAGGCTAGAGAAAAAACAGAGGTTGACAGAGAGAAAAAAATGTAAAAAGCCCACAAGAAATAATTGCAGATTCAACATGTTAAGAAGCAGATCTTGGCACAAGCATTAGACTGCTAGG
This sequence comes from Ifrita kowaldi, assembly GCA_013398055.1. Taxonomy (NCBI): domain Eukaryota; kingdom Metazoa; phylum Chordata; class Aves; order Passeriformes; family Cinclosomatidae; genus Ifrita; species Ifrita kowaldi. The sequence goes on along the minus strand of VZRS01009627.1, from coordinate 760,493 downwards.
TGACCCAGGGAGAAAAAAAAAAGGAAATTGGACAATGATGAGATGCAGGGGAAAGTGCAACTTCTGCCTTTCTGATGATCAAGACACAAATGAAAACCCAATTTAGATGAAAAGGCCATATCAGATTTCACAACATCCTAGTGAAGATGGTGAAGCAGGTGGAGTAACAGCATGGTTTGCTAAAATCAGATATTTAAATGTATGCTTGATGGAGTTATAGATAATAACTGTGAAAATACTTGACCTTTCCATGCTAGTACATAAACCCTACAACAAAACAGGTGACAATGATTTGATTTTAGCGTGGTACAGAGGACACAAAATAATTAGCCCCCTAGAACTAACTGGTGGACACTGCGTCTGAGCTAAGTTTCCCTTCAGGATATCACTCCTACAGCTAACATTAGGAGTATGAAATACTTGTTGGAATTACAAAGGGAAGAAGGAAAGGGAAAGGGAGGGAGGAACAGAAGTTGGAAAAAAATGTGGCAGGCCTACAGTATAATTAGGCAAAATATTGTGAAGTCCAAAGTATGACCTTTCAAAAAAATTTCAATATACAACCTATTGGGAATGGCCTTGCACTGACTCCCCCTCAAATTACTACTAGGAAGCAAAAGCATATAAACACTTGCAATGATAAATCCTTTTCTTTAAAAAAAAAGGAAAAAAATCGGAAAAATAAGTTCAAAGGGTTAAAAACCCAAGGTTGTCGTGAAGAGGCGCAGCCGCTTCGGCTGCGATCTTTCATCTGTACACAAGAAACTAAGACCCTGCAGTCAACCTTCAAAAGCAAGGGAGGCATTTTGTTATCGAGATTATTTGCATAGTACCTCCTATACCTAACGTGACAGCTCAGATGACATCATCCTGGTGAATTATTATAGCTAAGGGTCAGATATTTCTGATACAATTGTGCAATGTTGCAGTTAATGAGACAGTATCAGGATAAGAACCAAACCTTATTTTTGTGGTTTTGTATAACTTAGTTTGACACAGACAGCAAACAAGCCATGATCTAATTGGCTGCAACGTTGCAGGCTACGAGAGTGACAGATAAAGCCTAAAAGAAGATGAAACAGGGCAAAATTTCCTATCTGAAAAAAAACAAACCCAACAAGCCCCACTCTATACTTTTAGTTTCAGTGGTCTGAAGCTGTGGGAACCTTCCTGGTTAACTTGAGCCACACTGAGGCACCCGATTTTAAATGATGGGACATTTGTGTCATGCATGATTCTAGATACGGCTTTGTACTTACTTAAATGACAGTTAAGGCTAAGAAAAGAAGAAACTTTTAGTAAAAAGATTGCACAGAAGTTGTAGCATTAAGAAGTCTGCACCAACACTGGAAAAACCTGAAGGGGTGAGTTAAGCAAAAATCTTTTATGCTTCCCACATGATTTGCCATATCTTTTGCAGAGTATTAGGAAAGACTACTATGTGCTTTTCAATTATTTCAGCAGTTTCAGTATGATGTTATTTGTATGTGAGGGCAGGCAATCCTGGTGGACGAGACAACATAATGGATCACGATGAAGAAGGCAGCGTGAGGCTGATCCTTGGAGTCATCAAAATCCGAGCCATCCTGTGTGTACACAGACTGCTGTTTGCTTTGTGTGTAGTTTGGAGCACTGTTTCCAGTTGGCCTCTGTGGTGTTCGGTGCATGACTCAGCCCTTGCGGGTCCCGTGGTCGGGGTGCACGCACGTCCCAGCCAGCTCGGAGCCGGCGCTGCGCTCGGGGGAGCGGAGCTGCAAATCCTTGCGAGCTTGTCATGTCTTGGGTAGAGCTTTGGGCAGGCAGTGATTCACATCCAGAAATAAATGTTTTGCAAGGGTGGGCCTGAGGCGTGATTATCCACTTAAACACGGAGTAGTCATTTTAACTACTTTTGTAACTTTTGAGTTACTGATTTTCATGCATAATTATCTTTTAATTCAGATACTTTCATTCTCTGACAGGTAAAATTAGTGAGGTTGATGGTAAATAAAGATAGAGCCGACTTAGGATAACATCGGAACATTAACATAAAAAAAAATTATAATTTCCCAAGCAAATAGTGGAAATCTTATCACATGAAGTATTCAGGCAAAAGCATTCCTCTGATACTGATGTTTCAGGTCTTAGTCCTAAAATCTGTCTAGGGTGAGATGCACTTTAATCTTGGGCCTGTCAGTATCATATGTCTCCACAAAATCACTTGGAAGTCTTGTACGTGGGTGGCCTGTGTCCAGCCTGGCACCCACAGCCAGTCTCCAATCCACATGGTCATCTGTTGCTCCAGGTCAGAATCCCTCAGCTCCTAAATGATGATGCTACAGGGGCTGGATGTCAAAGGCCTCAGAAAGGGCTGGTTAGTTCTTATTCACCATTATTAGATCCTTCAGAATCAGCTGGTCACTTAGTCACATACTAGGGGATGGACTCCAAGAGGATGTGCTTCCTGAGCTTCTCAGGAACTGAGCTGAGGCTGACCATCTTGTTCCTTCTTGTCTTTTTTAAAGAGGAACATAATGCAGGTTGGTTTTGTTGTTTTGGTTTTTTTTTCCCTACTTATCAGGGACTTGCACTCACAATTTCGATTTTCAATAGACGAAGGCAATAGTGTTCTTTTACATAAGAATATAGCTAGGAAGCATAATAGTTCCTTTCAGCTCTTTCCTCACCCTTCCTCATTACCAGGTAATTTGGGTAGGAGTACTATCTCTCCCATCTATTGAAACTGGATCTCTGTGAACAAAGGACGAAGGAATGATTAAGTTGAAGCAAAATTAAATAAAAGATCTGGGATAGGATCATGTGGTGGCTGGAACACTTGGCTGGGAGAGGAGGGAGCTGTATTCACATTCTCCCTGAAAAGGAAATAGTTCCCATTTCCAGGCTGACAGCATTCATTTCTAGGTCATTACAGACCTGCCACCACAAACATAATCTAGTTGCATTTTGGTAGAGAAATGGCTATTGTGCTTTGGGTTAGAAAAGGCAATTCTCTGTTCCTTGATACACAAGGGCCAGGGTCTGTCCTGTAGCCACAGAAAAGGGAAAGCAGGAGGTTTGCATCCACGTATCCTCTGTACAAACACATGCGTGCATTGAATACCCAGCAGTGGTGGGTGTTCATTTTGCAGCTTAATAACAGAATTAAGATAAACTCTAAAGAACTGCTGCCCATGCCTGGAAAATGTAATTTGTATCACGTGTACTTATAACTGTGCTTATATCTACTCCTATGTGTTACTACCATCCTGTTGGTGCAATTGCTCGTCACTGCTGCGCTGTCAAGAAAAACACTCCACCAGATGACTGTTCAAAATAGGGGACCAGTCTAAATGCTCTGAATTCCTCCTGGAGTAGCTTTTTTTCTTGCTCTGCGCTGACGTGAGAGCACCATCCTCCCAATGTAGCACGAGGATTGCACACTAAATTTAGTCTATGGGCTTGGAGGCACTTTTATGCCTCTTGAGCAAAACCCAGGCATTGGCTTTAAAGATTTGCTGCAGCATCTTTTTTATATATATGTGTATAATACACACACACACACAAATATGCGTCTACACAGAACTAGGAAGATAGGAGTCTTCTGATTAATAATTGATGCTCAGCCTCCGATACTTACTGGGCAAGGGTTTAGCTGGATGTCTGAAAAATGCATCGCAATTTTTAGCCAGCTAAACCAAAAAAAAAAAATCAAATCCCAACCAATTGGTTGGTTTTAGCATCCAACAAATGCATGTTGGTGTAGTGCTCTGGAGTGCCGTGGTCTGTCCAGCCTGTGTCATTCTAATCTCGAATATTTCTGTGCATACAGGAACATGAATCTGCTTCAGCTTCCTCCTACATTGAAGTAACACATTACCCAATATTTGTGCAATGTGAATTATGGTAAAACAGCACTATTCCATTTAATAACAGTTGACAGTGGACAAGGCCAGCCAAAATTAACACTAAAGCAATGATATTCTTGAAAACAGGTGCTGCAGTTGATAACTTGTGCTGTTGGATGGAAATATATTTGTCTGTTTCTTGGGAAGGGGAGAATTTAGATGCTGTTAAGTGATGGCATGGAAATGTCTGTAGAGTAGAAAGAAAAAAACCCACAGCAGGAAGTCAAAAGAGAAAACTAGATCATGAAAGTGACTTTTCATGTGAGTTGGTCTGGAAGTATAGTGAGTATCATCTCATACCAGGTATGAAAGGAATTGTTACATTCTTAGGCAACTGATTCTTATGTGAATATTCAAAATAACTATGATAATGAAAGATGTTGTGCTGCCACAAGATTCTGTATAAACCTAGTGAAACTCAACAAAATATTTGATTTATGCAACATGTGAATAAGCTGTGAACTTCGGGAAATTTTGTGTGCAAATAACATGAGTACATACATATATATATATATATATATTTCTCACATAACCTCAGTGTTTTCATCAGTCTGTATTACAAGTAGTGTCTGAACACTTGCCCTGACCTGCTCTGGGATCTTGAGCAACTCATGTCACCTTACCTGCGTCTATTTCTCCATCAGTACAATAAAAACAGTAAATCTTTCCTATCTCCTTTCTTATGCCTGGCCAAATGGCAAGCTAAAGTAAGGTTTGCCAAAATATTTTGTACCACTTCAGGAACACAAGATAGGCATAAACTTGCTCCAACCAGCTACGTTTGACTGATATGTTAGTGATTCAGCATAAACTCTTCAGGCTAAACCAGAAGTAATAAATAACCCAAATACTTTTTGCTGTATATGCTCTTACAAACTTCTGCCCTAAGCCTGTAGTATCTCAAAAGCTTTTGTGTGAGAAGGCACACTGTGATACTATAGTGAGTCATTTTAACGCGTTTTCTCTGCATCTAGTTTACCCTGGCTCAAGAGTTTCATGTTATTTGTGAATTTGAGTGTTTTAAACACTACAGTGCAGTCCTTCAGCAGGCAGGCTGCCCAGGTCGGTTAGCACTGGCTGCTGCCCTTCTGCCGTTCTTCTCAATTTGTGGGGGCTCGGCAAATCATCACTTCAGAAGTGAGAAAATGGCAGGATTTAATTTTGCCCATCCTTTTAAACAAACTTCACCCACACAGGGAGCAGCCTGTTTCTGTGGAGCCAGGGCAGCATCCTCCCTTCCATGGCTTTACCTGTAAGAGTACTACATCTGTCAAATGCAAATTTGGGGTTATCTATAAGCTCAGCTTCCAGAGTTATCAGCACTTTGGAAAATAATATGGATTGCAATCATGCCCATCTTTATTCCTTAGCATAAGGCGTGCTAAAAAATAGCAAATATAGCTCCTCCTTTCTCATGAGGAGAGTCAAGGAGCTCAGAGCACCTTCAAGAGCTCAGTGGGAGCACTGGAGGAGCCAGGAGCAGAAAGAGCAAGTTCAGAGCTGTCCTGGTGGCTCTTGCTGGCAAAATTCCTCATAGGACAGCTCTGGCCTTTGGCCCTGCAAAACTGTTTCGGCATCTTCCACTGCTCCACCAAGGTCTAGTTGAATCATCATACCCATTGCTTGCAGAATTATTTTTGTGCTCACAAAGTTAGTAAATATAAACAATCAGCATAATGCTTAAAAAAAAAATTGCAATATAAACTATATTTTTTTCCAGGCTGAGGCCACTGAGCTCTTGCAGACACTCAGAAAATAAAATTATTCATGACAAATTGTAATCAACAGGGGTAAATATAAAAGATTTTTTAATCTGTTTCACTGCATCTATGAAACCACTTGATTAGTCCCCTTCTAACACATCTCCAAACACAGATGAGACATAGTGAGATGAGGAATTTTTAGAGCATATTTTGGATAAGTTTGCTTAGATTAATTGCAGATCTTCTGAATCTAGAAGAGGCAGCTAAAATATATCCTTAGAAATGTCCCATTAGACTTTGAAAATAGAATGAGAAAGACAAATTAATGTTGATTGAAAAACAGCATGTGCATTTTGTGTGGAAGTGAATTTAGTTTGGTCATTAGTGTCATTTGATAAGCAGAATTTCATTCCCTTCCCCTAAATAAGAAACTCACTCTGTTTTTCATCATCCAGACTGTTCATTCTAATGGATTTTAGGAATCAAAAAAAAAATTCCTTTTAAAGGGAATGAAAAAGAAAAACTCAAATTATGTTTCCTCGTGCAACACAGCGAAATAGCTCAAAACTTTAGACACATACTTGCATCAAAGCAACTAACTTTTCCACTTGCTATTTTCCCACATGAAAAAGAAAAATCAGTGGTTTATGGACTAAAATTGAATTTGGTGTGTCATAATAGGAAAACCAGTTATTTCTGCACCTACCAAACACATAAGCCACGTGATTTAGTGACACTTCAGAAGGTAAAGGTAATTCCGGAGAGATTCAGAAAGTACATAAAATTGATTCAGGGCAGATACTAAGTTTGGATATTTGTTGGCTGTGCCTATGAAATGTATCATAAGCCACTACAACCCAAAATAGTAGTAGTAATACCAATAACAGCAACAGCTTCCACAAATTTCCTATTTTTCAGTAATTGACAAAAAATTCCCCTAAACTGACAGATGCAGACTTTTTCAAAGGGGTTTGTATTTCAGTGGCATTTGGTTTGGACCAGTCAGTGTCAGGGAACCTGGAAAACAAATATGATGATTGTTTTGAAGGAGCTCTTCATCAGCACTGAATGTGAGGATGCGTTCCTGAGTATCTTCCTTTTTCACTATTAGCTGGTCTCCTACCATTCAACTTGCATTACCCCACGCCCTTCTCTGCCTTTTCTGCGTGGCATTAGCCTGCTGTAGAAATCCAAACTGAAGTCAAAATCTAGGACACAAGATCAAAGGGTTTGGGTACTTGCTGTTTCCACGCGTGTGTCATCTTCATAAAATCCTGTTAATGCTCTTATGACACAGACAATTGAAATGGAACCTGGGAGAAGAGGTAAAGGCCTGGCTTAGGCAGCAGAGAGTTTATGGGATTGTTTTATGGCTATGGAATCCACTGCCCAAAAGTGTTAAAGGATATTTAGATGTAGAGCAAGACTCATCTTCTTATTTTAGCTTATTTGGAAACAAGTCTCATAAAAAAGGTCTAAAAAATACAAATGGGGTTGAGGTTAAAAGAGTAAAAAGCATGACTTTAATGATACAGTTCCTCTGGAAAAAAAGAAACGAAAAACTAGCTTATTGTTGAAAAGGTGTATTCAACTTAACAAATTGATCAGTCAGACCCATTCACTGATTTATTTACTTAGGTTGGAAAAGGCCTTTAAGATCATTGAGTCCAATCATTATTCACTTCCTTATAGGTGAGCTCCTGAACCTGCAAGGAGACTGGAAAAAAAGCCCAAAGTCCATTTTGCTGCATAGTCATAAGCAGCAGACAAAAAGCCAAAGATAAATTGTCAGCAAGGCTCTACTCAGTCTTGGCAAAAACCACTCCAGCACTTTAGTGCTGAATATACTTGGAAACATTAAGAGGTGGCACATAGGACCTTGAAGCTGAGGATTTAGCAGAGGAAAAAAAAAATAATGGAAGGATTTAAATGGATTAAGGGGGTAATGGGACCCAGGCAGAAGGAGGTGGAGATAACTTTAGCTGTCTTGTAAATGAGAAGAGGGAGAGATGATAAATGGAGTTTTGAAGCCTCCACAGATTAAATTATCTGGGTGGGAGTCAGGTGTGAATTGCTGGGGAAGTGCAGGGACTAAAGGGATTTTGTATTTGCTGGTGCAGGTTAAGTTTCCCTTCAGGTGACACAGTGAGTGGTGGAAATGCTTGAAGCTGTGTGTCACGTATTATCTAAGGCTTGGGGAATAATTCTCAGTGTGAGAAGGAACCTTTAGTGTCTCACTAGAGACTCGGTGAAGTGAGACAGAAGGGCAGCACAAAAACCAACCTTGACAAACGTAGGAAAAAGTCATTAGTCACCATGGCAAAGACAATCTTACTATAAAGGAGAGGATTGAAAGTAGTCTGAAAATAACTGAGGAAGCTGCCTGTACAGCAGATAGACATGCACTAGAAATCAGTGTGTATCCATGACATCAACAGCTTTTCAATCTCATTGCCGAGAGCCTCATTTTAAAATACTTTTGCAACTGTTTTCAGATTAATCTGTGTTTCTCAAGGGGTAAGAATCCATTTCATGCCTGGGACTCCACTATCGTATCTGCTGTGTTTTTCTGCAGTTTTTAGCAGCTATTTATTTTCTTTCCCTTTCATCACTAATCACTATTACTCTTACAGTCAATCAAAGCAAAGCAATTCAAGTCAGGTTTATCAGAAATTCCGTCAGGTTGTGTCAGAAAAACAGAAAATAAACTCAATGATTTTCTAATTAGGAATGATAAATTATGGCCCTATATGGAGCTACTATATTAACTACCTGTATTAAGACACTCATTAATGCCATTGTCATAGTAGGAAAACAATGATATCTGTCCTTTGACAAGTGTTCCAGATCTCAGAAATCCCTGAAAGTCAAGGAGATGCCTTTAAGGAAAGTCAATAGCGAAATGTCTGTTTCCAAGCAATTTTAGATTTGTCTGTGTTTTCTCTTGCACTATATTCACAGCATTAAATTCAGTGGAAGAGGATTAAGTATTTTACTACTAATTCAGCATCTTATTACTGGAGGTAATAGCATTCATGTGTATCAACAGCTTTATAATCCTATTGACATAAACCCAAGTCAGATGTGAGCAGTACACAAGGATGGTGGGGACTGCAGCAGTTGCCTAAACAAGGCTCCATCCTCCCATCTCTCAGAAATACATTTTTCATTAATTTCATACTTGCATTTTCTCCTTGTTCAAGCCCTTCACCTGGGCTGGTTACGTTCTGTAGTGTTTTGCATTCCCAGCAGAGGGTTATCACCACTAAATCCCCGAGTAGCTCGTTGAGGAGCTTGCATGATTCTTCTAAACGTTCCTCGAGATCCACCCGCGCCACGAGAAGTAATTCTCTCCCAGTGAAATCAAATTATATTTAATCTGGAAATTTAATTATGCCATGGCAATAGGTATTTTTTGAACGCCATAGATTAGGCGGATTAATCAGATGCGCGGGAGGTAGGCGGTTGGTATTAATAAGGCAAAATTTGTTTGCACTATATGTACAGACAGTTCTGAAACTGCCAGCCAAAGCAGAAAGAAAGGATTTGCCTTGGTGCTGTTAATGAGAAGTAGATTAGTAGAAGCTGTGCAGTTAAAACAAAACAAAACTAAACCAGCCACCACTTTAAGCCAAGCAGAGGAGTGCAGAGGGTTCGTTTTTAATACATACAGCATCACTGGCTGCTGACTGACAGCTTCAATGTTACCTCACTGTAAATGTATAATAATTAGTTGGGTAATTTGGCTTTCTGAGGAACATTATTAACTCTATTAGAATTACAGTCAACTCAGGAAATCAGATTCCTAAATACTCTGAATCCAATGCCTGCTTTTATCCACTGCTTTTGGGAGGGAGCAGGGATAACAAGCACAAGTGGAGTTAGGAAAATGCAACACAAGTGTTTTAGAAACCCAGACTTTTCCTCAGCTTATGGCTGAACTGGAAGTGTTTGCAGCTCCAGAATGGGACAAGACCCCAGTATGAACTCATTCCTTGTCTGGGAAGCAGCTTGCAGTGGGAGCTGGGAGCTGGCTCCAGACGCCGCAGGCCAGTGAGCGCAGCGGCAGCAGCCCTCGTGGGTATGGAGTCAGAGCAGTGTGTGTGTGTGTGTATAATTATATTCATGTTCTGATTATAGAGCCAGATGACTCCAACACATGTTGCTGCTGTTCCTGGGAGCATAGAAAATTTGGACCACACCAGTTGCCACAAAAATATGTAATGGCTGTCATCACGCTGGTTTGTAAGCAAGGCACATTGTCACCTCTAGGAAAACCTACCTCATTAATAATAACATCAGTGTGACATTTCCATTTAATCCTAATGACTTCATAATTATTAATTACTGTCACTACAGAAGCAAAATCCCAGGGAAGGCGGAATCTCAGTCATATCGTTCTTCACAGTTGCCAGGTATTTTGGGATTACTTTATCCAGGAAGAAAAAATAATAATTTAGTCATTATTTTTGAGAAACAGTCATCATTAATATAGAAAATCTGAAAGAGTCACTGAAGATTCTTCTGTCAGCCTTAAAAAAAAAAAAAAGGAATTATAAACAGAATTTCCTTTAAAAAAATGTTATGACAATTCAGTTTATTCAAATCACACCTTGAAGTTGTCAGTGTGTGGAGCACACACATCAAATAATGTTGTTCAACTTTGGACTAAATCCTGCTGAGTTAATAATTAAGCATGATCCTATTGTCAGTGAGTTGCAAATTTAAATTCTATTGCTAATATCATCTATGCTAATTGAAATCTGCATTCTCCTATTTAAGCTTTTGGTACTTCAAATATTTCATTTAAATTAGTGAAATGAAACCAATTCTTTGTTTTAGTCAAATTGTTTTCTCACATTATTTGAACTGTGCTGTTTGCAATTAGGAAGGGTCTCATTTAGCAAGTCAAGGGAGAAAAATCCAAATTGTCCTCCACATTATATAATTTTTTTAGAGTTAGTTTTTCAAAATTATGGGATGCTTTGAGAGGAAGGATTTCTGATGCATTTCAAATGTGTCAATATTTACATCCATTATTGGCTTTGCTCTTTTTGCTGCATTAAACAGATTCTATATTTAGAGGAGAAGGTGAAGCAGAGGGGATGGTCTAACTCCCTGTATTTTCCCCCACACTGAAGAAATGAGACAGATTACAGAGGACAAAGATAAAAGTGGATGAAAAATGGATTAAGCTACACATATTGCACTCAGTGAGGGAGTCTGATAATATATAAATGCCATAGATGCTATTTTTTAATACAGGTTTAATATTAAAATTGGCTTTTGAAGACCTCTTTGTGGAGGTGGCTTTGAAGAATGGCAGCATTAGCCTGAGGTAACCTTCACCTAAGTTTCAAACTTCCACTGATGTTATTTAGATGTACGTCTGTGCCAGAAGAAGGCATGTGAATACAGACATTTAGCACATGCTTATCTACCCCACAGAAGTCTGTCTGCCTGTGAGAACCCAGGTTATTATTAAGGAAGAATATCACGGATTACTTAGACACCTATTAAAAATTTGTTCCTTGAAGCGCAATTGCTTTCCTTTTGGTATTCAGTGTGTGCAACCATTCAGATTTATACATAATAAATATATTCATATGGAAAAAACACTATAAGTCTTCACTGAAATGCAGAGCCCTTTAAAGCTTCACATAATATCAAATTTGTTTTGTCATGGTCTATTTATAACAGAAATAGGCAAACTTTATAAACTGCTTTGTAAAGAAAAAAAGATTACTAACCAGCAAATCTTTTTGTAAGAATGAGTACCCCTTCACATACCCACATCAGCATCATGAAATGGAGAAATGTTTCTGAAGCAGCACTCAGTGAACACCAACACACCTTTGTTAAACAGAGGCTGATAAATACATTTAAGTGCTATGGGTATGCCCTGCAGCACGGGGGGATACAGCAGTGCAGCGTCAAGAACAAGGACCTCTGCAAGAAACATGAGACTAGAAATGCTGTGACTGCTATTGAGGATCTAGGGAAGCATTTTCAGGAGTTACAGAGACCTCAAACACAGGAATATCTGGAAAGATGGGGTTTATGGCCATAAAACCACAAGCATGTTACACGTGTGTCCAGGCAAGAGCAGTGTACCAAGGCTATTGATGTACTGAGGGTCTGCAGAGTTCGAATATTGACAGGGGAGAGAAGTCAGGAAGCCTTGATAGGGAAAGGTAAAGTCTCTACTAGAGGACATGAGTGGAATAGCAAAACTTTGCTCTAAAGGGGAAAAAACAGTGGTTAGTAGTAAAAAAACAAGGTCCCAGAATGGAAGAATTTAATTACAACACCAGCTATACGCTCTGTAAAGTGTTCTGGGACATGGAAGACAGTATAGCAAAAAGGAGGGCAGTGTAGGCTTTAATTAAACACAGAGCACAGAGCTGGCCCTCCAAATCAATCATTATTTCTTGGAGGCAAGGACAAGTGCAGAGCTGTGCAAATGTGTGAAGAGAATTTTGGGTAACAGCCCTGCAGATTTCTCAGAGGAAAATGCTTTGACAGATGCCGAGTGGGACTACTTCTCCTTATGCTGAACCCAAAGGCAACAAAAAAATTAAAATTACTTCATGGCATCCAAGAAAAGTGTAAAAGAAATCTTGATGTGTAAGGCTTAGGGTTTATTTTTGCCCCAGTGAGGTATTGGAAAGAAGGCAGACTGATAGTCTGATTCAGGTAAAATTCAAGACACCACTTTGGGCAATTCAGTGGTTTGCTTTCAGTAAAAAGACTGATTCTCTTGGTCATCTTGTGTGCTTAACCACAACTAAAACATTGGTCCAACTCTCGATGCAGTCTAAACATGCCTACATCCATAAACACAAGCAGGAACGTGCTTCCTGGACTTCAGCCAAGGGTCTTAGTCCAGTGCCTTAGTGGGAAGTGGTCTGAAACACCAATCTACCAGAGGATGAGAAAATCTGCTCACTATCCTTATGCAAAAATCATATCTGAACAGAGTTCCTGGTGAAAAACCAGCACAGGGGCTTTGCAGGAGAGTCGACGAAAAGCAATTATTTTTAAACCCTGAAACAACAGGTTCTTGGCCATGACACCTGTAAATGCCTGTCATTTAAATGCTAGGAAAGGGAACACCGTGAAGGCTTGTTACTTGCCAGTCAAGGCTTTGTGTCTCCCTGCTTCTTGGAGTTATATTTCTGGTCAGTACTTCCCATGGACCTTGTCCTAGCATGAGGTGATGACACCACAATCAGAAGTAGCCAGCGGCCCATAACTTGAGGAGAGCAACCATAACAGGAAGAGGCTTTGGGTGGGGGAGCAGATGAGACCGAGACAAGACAAAATAGTTCTGGCGATGACAGCAGGAGACTGGAGGGATCCTGTGAGATAACCATCCAGCTCTTAGATTTCGGACTTGTGAGAGGCTGTAGAAATGAGAATGACACTGACCTTCAGTGACTCCAACAGAACGAGACCAAAAACGTGTGGAAGATTGCAAATCCACTGTGACTGGAACACAATCTTTGTACCTCCTTCTAGTTTTTGTGAAAGAACAGCTCCACCTGTGAACACCTTCAGCATCAGTTTTCTCAGACAGGTGAGTCTGTACCTCTAGGAAAGTTGCTTGGTGCTTTCTGAACGAATCAGAGGGATAAAACTATTATTTATCCACACCCATATTTCAGTCAGGAAAGGTTATAAAAATGTGTGTATTTAAAATCTTTCCAGCTCTGCACAAATGTGTGGTCACTCATGAAGTACTCTAAGCATGTAGAGTGCTTAGACATGCTCTTAAAAAGTTAATCTGTTTGTAGTAAAATGAACCTTTTGTTTCTCACTGACATGAATCCCATCTCATGCAAGTAACTGCGTCAAAAAAAAAAAAATCACCATTTATTTATCTGTAGGTAAGAAGGCATCTTCTATATTTAAGGTTTTCTATGCAGTGTCTGGCATGGGATAGTGGTATGGTAACAGTTGCTCACAGTTTCTTTGTTGACTCGTGTCTGGTTGGCTGCTCAGTGTTGATGTGCATATTTAGTTGTTGGAAAGAAGGAATTATTTGACTGGACACAGATCTAAGTTTGGAAGACTCCACATTTTCCAACAGAGCATTCTACAACCCATTTAACTGTGAAAAAAATATTTGGGAAACCAGTCAGCTACTTCTAGGACATGCTAAAGTCTTTTTACTGAGGCAAAAATCCTTGAGTCAGACATCTGGAAACAAATCACTCCCAACATGCCTGCAGCTTTGAAGCAAAATGCGTGGTCAGGATGGAAGGCAGGGGAGAAAAACGAAACCTCAGAATGAGTCTCCCTTTTTCAGCCATCAAAACCTTGTACATTTAATTTGTGCCAGTTGCTTTGGTCTGCACCAGCAGTGAGAGGAACCCACGCTGAGGAATCCCCCACGACTGGAGACAGCCGCAGATAACATCACATCTCAGTTACAACGATAGATCTTCCAGGTCTGCATTTCTACTCCTCTGATGGCACAGATATTCCTGCACCTGCTGTCTCCCACAAACATTTTCCATTCTCTTGGATGAAGTATTCTCTTTCAAACCTGTTTTCACCGTAGGGAACAGAGCTGGAATGCAAAGCCATCACCTCTGGTCAGAGCTGTAGCTGGGATGCACTGGGTTGCTCTGAAGCAGCACAGACCTGCTTGGCTTTAGCAAATGTGGAGTTTAAATAATTTAATAAACATAGTTATTTTCAAGACTAGTGGCAAACAGTCTCCAGTCCCAATGTAAATAAAAAGCAAAGCATATTCCCCAGTTTCACTGTAAATAAATTAACTGAAGCTAAAACTAAAGACACACACAATTCTGTAATATCAAACAACCATCCACAGAAGACCAATAGAAACATTTAAAGGAACATTAGTTCAATAATTGCTTCGTTTTCTCCATTTGAAAATTAAAATGCAAGATAACCCATTTGCTCTGAAATAATGTGTTAATGTGACTTACTGCCTTATCAGGGGTTCTTAAGATAAATATCCTTAGATCTTGACCTTTCCAGGATTTGAAGACTATACTTAAACCTTTTGATTACTTTTTTTTCCCCCAGAAGAACTGAATCCCCTTGCTGTGGTGCAGCATGTGAATTAAGCCTCTCTTACAACTATTAGATTTCCAAAATCATTATTAGACATGGCAGATTTTTTTTTTTTTCAAATAGTTGCCAAACTTTAATTCTAGTAAGTGTGTCATCTAATGACTTTATGTGAAATGCAGTAGTGAAATGGGCTTGCTAAATCATTTTAAATATGTCAGCTGCCATGAGTCAGGCTTTACTGGTGTGGTTATACCCAGCAGCTTTTAAGGGGTAAAGGATGGGTAAAGACTAATTTCTGCCAAGGAAAAGCTCCTTTCTTCCTAAGGAAAAACCCTAAATGAGTAGGACTTCATAGAAACAGTTACACTTTCTTGGCTTTACCCTCGAGTAACATGGGACAAAAGAGTATTTTACAGCAATTTTGTTACATTTAACTGAATAATTTTAAAAGCCTTTTCTTTCCATTTATTTTAATGTCTACAATCTTCATTTCTAAAGGCCTGGGTTTTATGAGTTAACTTCCAGAGACAGGTGATTTAATGCTCTTATATGGTACAAATCCTTTTTCCAGGATGAAAGGAATCCCCAGGGAATAATGGAAAGTTCCCTTCTTTCCATTTGTCCTGTCTGTCTCTGCAACAAGATAAAGTTTCACTTTTCAAAAGTACCTCTGAGAATACCTATGAACACATAAGAAATTAATTAATATTGCACAGTGATATATGCTTTAAGAATTAGGTATTTTCAGTATTTGAGGGCTTTTATAACTTCTTGGGGTATTGGAAGGCCCACTGGAAAAGTAATTCAGGGAAAGTGTTTTGGGATTCAACAAAACCCCCAGAGAATGGATTTTCTTCTCTATCTACAAAGGAAGTCTTGGACATGACTAAGGCACTTAAAGTTTGATTTTTAATAATCTTTCTGGGAATAAACTGTATTACATTCAACAGGTGGTTCCATTAAAGTGGAGTGAGTATTTTATAGTCAGTTGTAAGCATGAGCTGTTAGGCCTTACCCCACCTCAAACTTGGAGTAATTGAAGAAAAAGGATATTAAATATGAGAAGTTGAAGAGTCACAACAAAATGTGAGTTAATCAGTTTTGCTTTTTCCCTGACATATATATATAAAAATAATTAATAGATTTTCAGATGTACCAGTCTGAGTCACGCACGTGAAAGGACCAAATTAAACATCTATTACAATATACTTCTCACTTTTGGTCAGTCAATATGTGAAACAAAATAATGGTCATATTTCTAAACCCAGAATTTTAAAGAAGTTCTTATTTTACAAGGTGAAATTTTGCTGTCAATAATAATTTAAGAGCCACAAAATGTTTCAAGCTGTGTTGTGGACATCAGCAGGAGCACATCAAAAGCAATTAAGATTCTTGAATGTTTCTTTTTAAACAACAGTACAAGGAAGCAAAAAAAAAAGGGCAATAAAAATGGAAGCAAAAAAAAAAAAGACAAACCAGAAATATCTAAATGGTTTGCATTTTTTCATCCTATTGAGAAACTGCCTGACAAATCACATTCTCAATCCATTTATAAATAATCCCTAGAAGGGTTAGAAGGGTTAACTTGTGGAAGTTGTATCCTGTACATGATGTAAACCAGATGCAGGTATATTACTGACTTATTTCAAAAGAATTCGGTATTTCATATTATCTAACATTTTCTATACATTAAATAGAGTTTGAAAGATATGAGTGAATCTAAAGTATAACTGGTAGAATTTCCTTTACTTTTTAATTACCTTCTTGCCCTGGTGTTTCTGTGAGTCCCATTAAATACTTTGTGCTCTTCCATTTTCAGAGCTGCCTGGCTGAAATATCAATGATTAGGCTCTTTTTAAGTGAATATTTGTTCTTTAGAAAAGTTACTGTCATCAGGAGACAAGGAATATTCCTTGCTAAAATTATTACCTTTTGATTCAAAAAAAATTGCTCGTGTGCCTCAAAAAAAAAAAAAAAAATCCCAAAAACCCGCCTGAAAAATTATCACAGTAATTTTTTGAAAAGTCTTATCTGGAAGGTTAAAGAGGACAGATTATATGTGACATGACATTGCTTCTGATTCTTTGGCTGCCTGAATCCATGCTGTGAAATCAGAAAATTAGCAAAAATTACCCCAATTACATGTCAGAGGACAGCAGGAGGTGTGAGGCGCTCCTTGCCTGGCCCTCCCCTGCGAGGGGAGCTCGCAAGCAGGAGGCAAAGCTCTTCTTTAAACCGCTGTTGTGCCCTGTCAGATCCTGGGAAGGACAAGGAGCCCTTGGGCTGCTGCGGCTCCTCGTGCTCAAAGGGCAGTCAGCCCTTCCCTGAAAGCATCAAGTCACCTCTTTCCTAACAGGAGTATTCCAGGCAGGAAGCGATGCCGTCAGCTGAGGAGAGGCTGGTTTGGTAGCTCCAGGTTCAGATAGTGGAGATAAGCATCTCAGTGCTCATTCCTCACTCTCCCACTGTCCTCCAGCCCTTGGTCTCCCCTGTGCCCCTGCAGCATTTTTTGGGTGCCTTCCCAGGCCTGCTGCAGAGGCAGCTTTGGGGTGCCTGGGTGCTGGTGGGAGGCACAGCTGGCTCCATATCTGCACTCACATCACGGGAGTCACCAGCCTGCGTACTCTGTGCACTTGCAGATTCCTTTGATTTGCCTACCTCAGATTCAAATTGGAAGCAGCTTTCCATATGCTGGCATACCAGGCAGGAAGGAAGGTCTTCCAGGGGAAGGGCTGGTGGCAAAGGCAAAGTGCAGTCATTCTATCCAAAACATGTGAGGAATGAGGTAATATGGGCTATTCCTCCCACTCCCCGCAGGATTTCATCAGAACTGCAGCCAGCTGAAGGCATTGATCTCAAGCTGCAGTCCTCTTGGAAGGTACTCCAAAGAGTGGGAAACTCATTTACAGAAGAATTAAAGCCTATTTCAAACCTCAGCGCTTTCCAGTCCAAGCTCTTTTGGCAGCTGTTTCTTCCTAGAGTAACACAACCAAAATACTTTTCCCTGATGGATGCAGAGGGAGATACTAATTACATATTTTCTCATTAGTTTTGCCATCTATTGAACACAGTCATTTACCACAGGCATGGGTGTACTAGAGAGCAAATAAAATTGGTGTCCACTGCTTCACCTGCTGAAGAGTGGGGAACAAGCCAAGCTGTGTTATGGCAGGAATGCACAGTTTTAACATTCCACTTATTAGAAAATCCAGGTCAGTGACAACCTGGATTGTCACCCTACTTCACCATTTACAGCAAACAACAGAGCAGCTTTCAAAGTTCTGTTTTAAGTACTGAGCATCCCCTACGGACCTTTTGGTCCATCTGACATGATTCTAGAGTCACAGAATGGTTTGGGTTGGACGGGACCCTAAAGCCCATCTCATTCCAACCCCCCTGGCAGGGGCAGGGACACCTTCAACTATCCCAGGTTGCTCAGAGCTCCACCCAGCCTGGCCTTGGACACTTCCAGGGATGGGGCAGCCACAGCTTCTCTGGGCAACCTGTGCCAGGGCCTCACCACCCTCACAGGGAGCAATTTGTCCCTAATGTCTAAACTAACTCTACCTTCTTCACCTTAAAGCCATTCCTGCTTGTCCTGTCACTACATGCCCTGGTAAGAAGTCCCTCTCCTGCTCTCTTGTAGCTCCTTTAGGTACTGGAAAGTGCCCTAAGGTCACCTCAAAGCCTTCTCCTCTCCAGGCTGAACAACCCCATCTCTCCCAGCCTGTCCTCATGTAGGAGGTGCTCCAGGTCCCAGTCACCTCCATGGCCTCCTCTGGACCCACTCCAGCAGATCCATGATGTCTGTCTGACAACTGCTTTTCGTTTCTCTACTTCAGACAGGACAAACATTGCTAAGAGGGTTAAATGGGTGCTTCCACTCAAGTGTAAAACCTCAGGACACACAGATCATTGAGCAGCAGGAGTGCTGCAGCAGTGAGTGTGCAGCCCAGCAACCAGGCCTCTAAAGCTCCTTTTTGATCACATACACACCCTCTCTTACTCCTGTACAACACTGAATCAGCTCCTCTGCATGAAAGTGCTCAGCCTCTATTTACAGAAACAACTTCCCAAAATTTTATGAGTTCCAGGTTTGATACTCGCGCTTTCAAAAACAAAAAATATTTTAATTTCTAGATCTCCATGGCTCCTTTTCAAAAACTGCTCCTGATGATGTCCCATTGATAGTGTTTTGTGTTAGGAACATCTTGAAAGAAACAGCATTTGCCATACACTTTCTGCGTGCTTTTGTCTTTGTACTAATCAACCATCTGCACCCACAATCTAGATATTTTCTCTCTCAAATTCTTTTACCATGTCTTATGGTTTATTCAGATGAGAGCAAATGATGACATTCACCTCTGAATCCTGCTTCTTTTCTAGGAGATCTAGCAAAGCATTATACCTACATAAGGTCTTAAATAATCCTTGGTTTGATTCACCAGTTCGTGACATCCGTAGATCATTACTTCATAAAGCAATTTATGGCAATAAGATGTTCTCCATTAGCAAACACAAGTCAAAGGAAAACAAAACATGCACAGAATGAAAAAGATCTTAAAGCTACATATTTTCCAGACAGAAGATGGGAAGATCTCCAGTGGAATCTTGATTTAATTCAAGCACTGGAGACTGCACAATTTGGGTTGCTATTTCTCTCTTTCATACAAAGTAAAGCCTTTAACCTGACCTTGGGAAAAAAACCAAAGACATCTAAACAGGCTTTTGTCCTGTAGAACACAAATAAACAAAATTTCCTATGTTGTGATTATTTTTCTCATTAGTCAGTCTTGCCTTTAAAAATAATCAACAAAGCCATAACTTTTCCTTTGATGCTTTGGAGTGAGAAAAGTAATGATACCAACAATAATTTGATCATGTACTAGTCAACATTAGTCTTTATGTGGTTTGAATTTGCCTTCAGCACACTCCACATTCCAAAGAGTCACTACGAGGAGCTTCAGAGTTCAAGCGATGTACGGGTTCCAGAAAGCTCTTCCTCATGCCAGTAAAAAAGGAATTTTTTGCAAAGAAGCAAGTGGCAAATGGGCTATTCCCTTGGAAGTCCTGTAAGGCTCGAAGTGGAAAAATTAGACTGTAGGATTTGTCGCCTTGAACACCAAGAAAACTTTGTTCTGATAGGAGCTTGTTTAAAGGTCTTTTTAAAGGAGCTGCCCTAGTTTAGGAAGTCAGGCATGAGATGCTGATAAAACCTTCACAAAATAAGCTGTAATGGTGCTCTTTGAGCTGAAATTGTGTATGGTACAAGCAAAGCCATATTAAAACCATTCAGGGACAGTAACTTACACAGTCAGCATGTAGGACTCTTCTGCCATCTACGTAACACTTAATTGTATCATATCTCCAACCATCCTGCCTGGAATCCTTAACCTGTGAAGGCCTGCAAGATGATCTCATGCAAACATAAGAAATTAAAGAAATCTGTGCGTTTCAGATGTGTTGCCCCTCTAAATCTGAAAGCCCTCTCAGTATCACACTGGGATTTCATCAGGACCTAGAGTTTGCCTGGATTTATGGAATACCAGGTCTTGAATCCAAACAAGAAGCACCACCAGTTCCCCTGCCAATTTCAGCTGCTGGGACTTACCCACCTGAGGGGCAGCAACAAGTTCCTTATTTCCTGACAGAGCTAAACAGAAGTGATGCACCACCCTCACATCCAGAGGGAAAAAAATAGGAGCTTCCAGAGACAAGATAGTACCAAGCAATAACTTAGGAAGAGCCTTGAAAGCAGTCATTGCTCAAACCAGAGCTAAGGCTGCGGTTGGGCTGAAATACCCACAGGGATGACGGACAGGTGGGGGTGCCAGGTGAGGTTCTTTGGGAAATTTATGCCTATTAGTGACCTCAGGGCTAGGAAGGTGGTCTTTAATTATAAGAAATTGGTGAAGTGATGTGTTCTAATCTTTTTTTAAAGTTTTGGACTGTTTTTCCAAGTGCTGTAGTTTTTGCGCCATCCAGTGTGTCTGCTCTGGCCCATCCAGGAGGCAATCCCAAGAAACAACCCAAATTTCCACTGAGTTGCTCTTCAGCCCCAAGCGTATGGAAGCCACAGAAAGGAGAGGAAAACACAAACTGCACCTGTAACATGGGTTTGGTGTTTTCAGCCCTTTTTGTGCCCCACAAGCAGTTTCTCCAAGACAATCCCATACATTCTTTTTTTGCCTCTTCAAAGTTATTCTGGACTTTTCTGACTGTTTTCTTCCAGAGAGTGGCTTGACCCATAGATAGCAAAGGTGTGCTGTGACCTTGAAAGGTGTAAGGCAGTTCAAAATGGAAGAGATTACTTTATTTATTGTTGTTTGTTTATTTATTACCAATCTTTAGAAAAGCCTCTTTGTGCTGCCACGGCTTGAGTCGAGGCATTCTTTGCTTTTGGCAAAAAGTGCAAGGAAATTCCCTTTCAAACTTGCCACAGGTCTAAGTATGCCTCTTAAAACTGTCAGTAATTGGATTTTATTGCTCAACAGAAATGCTCTCAATCTCCGTCTATTTACTGCATTGTAATTAAACTTCATGAAAGACACAAAAAAATGGCAAATATGAACAGCTTAAATTTAAGTGGAATAAATGATGGATGTACTCACACAAAACCTCTAAACTTGTACATTTTCTTAAACAAGATGCTTGTTTTTTCTGTAATCCTTTGGGGGTTTTTGCTTCTTGTTTTGGTAGTGGCTGTTTATGTAGCAACGTTAACAGACACTTGATCATTCTTCTGATTTTAATTACTCCTGACATATTTTGTTTAAGATTCCACACTGCTGTTGTAAGACAGTTTTACTGTAGACACTGCTTAGTGATATTTCTCCCTGATGAAAACATCACAGTTAGGGGGCCCTTAAGGTCAAATATTTCCTGCTGCAGCTCTGGAAGTTCAGGAACTTCCCACCACATTTGGTAGTGTTTTGTTTTCAGATAAACTTCCCACAGAAAAATATACAGGCCTTAAAAATTAACTCATGATATGTCTTCAAAAAAATCTAAAGGGATACTTTAATGAGGAAAATTGGCAGCTTTGGAGGGCCACGGAATAAAATAGCCTGCAGCTAGAAAAGGTGATGTGAGTTATTGAGTCCAGTATTATATTACAAATAATCCCATCATCGATCTTCCATCCCCTTAAACGTGGTGAGGTGTATTTGTGGCCAGATGCAAGACAGCAAAAGGGGACAGTTTTGCCCCTTTGTCAGCTCTACAGAATGAAATCTTTCAAGTTTCTCAGTGTTCTCAACAGTTTTGAGGACGCCTGGGACCATTTATTTCATCTCAAGGTCCTCTGAGGATGCTTTGCTGTATTTATAGTACAGGAGAAATGTTTTGTTAAAGGAGCTCATTGCTTCTGCTTTCTGAGGCAAATCTGTTTTCATTTCACTGGACATTCTGCATTAAATATAATATTTTGTGTTTAATATATATCTGCTATGGTCACCAAGATACAGCTTGGAGTGTGAGGTGAGGAACATTCTTAATTCTTCAGCTTGGAGGTAGAAGAAACTAGTGGGGCAGAAGATGGGAGGAACGAAGGGTGAAGGCACCCATACATCTGGAGGAGAAAAAGGCTGGAGTCTGGTCTCTGCTTCCAATATGCCTTTTACATTAAAAAAATAAAAATAAAAGAACCTCCACTTAGAGGGATTCATAGTTTTGGATAGATAGATAGAGATCCTAACTCAGAGATATTTCAATCTTATAGTCCGTCATTGAGAATGATATTAGTTTTCCTGTATCTTCACCCGCTTGAAAGGCAGGTCCCTCGGCCAAGCCAGTCATTTAGGACCTGTCTAAAGCTGTTTGAACTCCCTGTGTTAAAGAGAAATGTCCAGGAGCCATGCATTTCACTGAGCATAGGCAATTATCTTTGGATGGGAAGAGAATCCTTTGGAGGCACCTCCCTGCATGGCTTTCTGTTTGCTGTGAGCTCAGAAAAGCGAGACGTCAGTCGGGACCTCAGAGCCATCTGATGGGTCACCTCTCTGGGGACTGATGGAATCTCAGCTATTCCTCTGCACTTCCTTTTTACAAGTTCTCTTTTTCCTTTCTTTTTTTTTTTTCAATTTCTCTGCCTTTCAGTACATATTTCAAAGCAATTTCTCTAGCAGCATGACATCTTTATGGAATGTACGGTGATCTTCAGCAGGTTCCTGCTACGCTCAGAAGAGGCTGACACATCTCAGCTGGATTTGTAACTTGGCCTAGATAATGGTATTCCATATAAAAATCTGTTTTCTTGTGGCTCATTTGTCTGTTCATGTTTGGGTAAGCAAGGTTATTTTCAGCCGAGGTTATGCAAAAATATTGTGATGAGAAATGCAATTTAGAAACAATGTCTTCGCACTGGCAGCATTATCCATTAGAAGGCCACTCTGAATCTCATTTTTCCTGAGTATACTCAGATGATTTGAATAATTAAAAAGCTTAGCATAACTTGAACTTCTGCATACAAGAAGTCTGGAGGAAATTCGATCAATCCAGTTGGGGATCAGAAGCAACATTTTATGGCGAAAATTGCAATTTTGAATAAATATAGCAAACCATCCTTTGGATATTCATTGATCAATATTAGAATCATAGCTTTATGCAGAAACAAAAAAGTTATTAATAAAATAATAACGATAATGATGATGATGATAGTGATGATGATGATAGTAATAATGATGATGATAGTAATAATGACTACAATATTGAGAGATTTCCATTTGCTTATGTAATTGCACTGCTTATGTTTACACACAATAATTTAAGAATGCAAAATTCTCAGAGACAAGGTCAGAGGACAATTTAATGGTGGTCAAGCTAGTCCCTAGAAAAATGTGTTGGACACACAGTTATCAATAGATAATTATAAAGGCTTAACGGATATGTTTAAACAGAAGTCACAGCAGTGTCATTGTTTTCAGTTTTTAATAATTTCTGAAATCGTGGTCTCAATTCAGAAATCCCAGGATTTTAGGTTGATTCACTATGACAAGAAATAGTGGGATGAAGCTAGAAAAAGAATGAGTAACAGCAGAGAGTAAGAAAAGCTTACCAATAGTAAAGTTTTGGAAGCACTGAAATAGGTCTTCTGGGGAGGGATGTAGTTCTTGTCACTCTGTCTTGAGGAAGAGGTTGGATAAACATCTAATGTGATTAATATGAACCTAATTAACCTTCCTCAGAGGGACAAGGTGGCCTGAGAAAGGCCTCTCACTCCTAAGATGATGTATGGTAATTGCATCATTGCTCTCTACTTGTAATGTTTATCTCCAGACCTGAATCCAGACTTGCACCGTGGTTTAAAGACATTCAGACACCGTGTTAGGCCAGGTCTCACCTCTGATAGAGACAGGATTTTCCATGTAACAGTCTGAATTTAGGTAGCCCTGCCTTGGCCCACCCATCAGTAAGCTTAATTTCAGTATTAAAAACAAAAGTGTCTATGAAGTTGGTTAAAACTTGCTTGAATTAGTTTGCATTTGAGGTTCACTGTTCTACTTACTCTAATGAACTGATCAAAGGTATATATTGCTTTGAATTTACTCATGAAATATGAGTCCTCAACTGGAAAGTTTGGAATTAGCCAAAATATATGTGGTTGAATGCACCTTTGGGTTCAGTTCAAAGCGAAAATTCAAGGAAAGGCCAAGTGATTTCTGACATGAGTTGGTAAGGTCCAGCTGCAAAGTGTACTGGAAAGGAATCTAGGTCTGAAACCCACCATTCATCCAGTAATCCCAGTGGACTGAGCAGGAGTACTAGCGCAGTGTGTGGGTGCAGACAGTAAGGGTGGCTCCCTAACTTCCCTCTTGGTGTTCCTTACATGGCCAGAAAATGCACACACAGTTCATGCAGGTGATTAATGAGTTGAAACTAATTAAAAAGTGCCTAAATTTTAATCCAGGCACCATATCTCTATTCCAGAGAGACCAGTCATCCAAGTAGCTAACTTCAAACTTGCTGAAGCTCCCTGCTTGTTAGAAAGGGAGATATGGGGTATTTTTTTAGCTAATAAATTGTGGAGGCTACAGCAGAGGTAACTATTACTGAAATCTGCTTAATTCTCTTCCAAAGGGGCGTGGTAAATTATGTGGAGTAAAGTAAACAAAGGACAGGCTGCCCTGGAAGCAGCAACCATCCCTGGCTCGGGTGGATTTCCCAAAACATCTCCGATGTGAGCGGGAGCGGAGCGCGGGCGGATCGCCAGCCCGCCGCAATTACCAGCCGAGCTCTGTGACCTGCTGCACCTCACCTAATTGTGTTTTTGATAACAAGCTGGAGATATAATTAGAAGTGTAAGAGCAATGAAAGAGATTGTAGGTTTGTTTCGCACCTTCTGATAAATGGGAAAATAATTAGATCCAGGATACTGTTGCATAGCACGCTGTGTGGCTGATTTCAAAGCATGGCTTTAGAGGAAAGCGGGATTGTCTGAATAACTCTGGAAAATTGTGTTCAATCCCCAGGCACTTGGAAGCATAATTTCATTTTTATGTGAGAAATTTTAGCAATAACTGTGGGGAATTTTTACCCATTTGGGTAAAATAAAAAAAAAGTAGCCATTTCTACTTGGTGGAGAAATATGAGTGCCTTGGTATGTTTAAAGGAAAAAATAGTGGGCTGCAGAAAATGTCAGCAGCTTTGATCATTCTGATGTTATAAAGAGGCAAGTCTAATCAATGAATTTTTGTTGATTCTTCAAACTTAAGGGTCCCACCAAATATCTGTCTGAAACAATCTTGGAGATCAGTCCTTATGGACTCACCCTGGTTTTGCTACTGCATTTGGCCATGCTTCACTAGTCAACAGGGCAGCTTTGTGGGTCAAACAAATCTGCAGCTTAGAGACTTGTTACTTAAATCTACAGACTGGGAATGAGCTGCCATTTCTCCTGAGAGTAGCAGAGAGACAAGAGATATTTCACTTTTTTTTTTTTTTTGGTGAAGCTAACGGCTGCTCATGATAGCATGATCACTTTGTCTCCTTGGTCACAGTGGGTCTGGCTGTGAAAATACCTGTGAAATTACTCCCTGAAATTTGGAGGTAATGGTTACTTGTGCAGGAGTCCTGTGATGGAAAAAATAAATAAGGGGGTGAAAAAAAAAGAGGAAGGAAAAATTTGCTAGACCCAAGCATCCCTAGCTAAGAACACCCTGCTGTAAAGTCAGAGCGACTTGTCCAGGGACTGTGACAATTTGCAGAATTAGGATATCCAGTCCCTGATCAGCTGAATTATACTGACAAAAACTGCCTAGATACTGATATGCAATAATCCTTTTCAGCATGGAGATTTAACCAGAAATGACAGCTTTGAAATGCTTATAGCATCATTATCTGTGCCCAGAAATAATCTTGGGAAAATAACACATGAATCTCTACCAGAAGCAGTTGGAAGCAAGAAACTTGAAAAGCAATTTCACATTGCTAAATTCTACAGAAAAACGCTTTGCCATACCTTGTGCAGTATGTATGACGTGCACATATTGCATATGCAGTAAATACATTGGTCACAAGCAAATCTCCTCGTTGTTTCCTGCTACATCAATAAAAGAGATGGGAAGAACAGACAGGCTACTGTAAACAAGCATTCTCTCAGGGAGCGTAAGAATGACTTATTTGATGGAAAACTACCATAGGATCTATCATCTAATATAAGGTACGACTCAAATGTATTTTATTTGTCTTGTTCAGGTCACACAGTCCCATCCCATTTTCATACATCTTACTGCGTCTCTGAGTGTCTCTAGCAGAATGTGATTGTGTGGCATGATAAAATTAAGGACAACAAATCTGCTGTGCCTTATAGCGTCTTATATATGGTATTGACAAATTCATCCACCTCAGAAAGGATTAATTTATGATAATTTGTACTTTCCTGCTCTTTGTCACGGTACTCAAAAGGATCAGGAACCAGGCGGACGAGTCAGGATGCCTTCATTGCTCTCGATGCTGAACAGGAACAGACCCCAGCTGACAGAAAGTCTGTGCACAGCACTAGTCCTCTCTTTGCTCCCTGCAGTGTCTGAGATGATTCCCCATGTGCCAGGAGGGATTTCTGATGGAGCCTGGAAGTGGCTAAGCTGTACAGCAGGGTGATGGTCAGAAAGGGAGGGGAAAAAAGAGTTCCTTGGGGAAAAAGCTTCAAATGGTAAAACTATTTTTTGCACCCACTTCTTGAACTCTCCTGCCACACTAGGGGCTTACTACGGTGTCACTGTAGGCACAGCCATCCCATCATGAGCTCATGCCATTTTTTGCACACTCAAAATTGCTCGTAGAACCCTCAAAGCCCTTTCTGTGACAGATTTTACTGTGGTGGCTCTATTGACGGCAGTGAGACATGGGAACGTGCAATAGCCAAAAGTCTACAAAAGCACTCCGAAAGTCCTGCATTGACTCTTCTAGTCATGTTTTCAGCTCTCATGCTCTTTCCACCTCTTATTTTCATGGGATATCTGCAGTACAAGGCTCTTATCTCCAAAGAGGGGGTTAGCCAGCAGACTTAATACAGTTTAAACCTTGCACTCAGCAATTCTTTAGGATCACTTTTATAGTGAAATATGAGCACAGGTTCCCTTTTATTTTTATGTTGCTGGCTTCTGTGGGAACGTATAGCATTTTATGGAGGAAATTAATGCCTCAGGACACTGTATATGAGAACTCAGGCTGACAGATATTCAAATACGTTAACAGAAAAATAGGTTCGAAAATACTGCCAAGCATAGGCTTTGTTCTGTAATACCCCTGCATTGCATATATTATTTTTATTATGTTGGACTGTTCCTGGCCTGAATGTAACTGGCCTGAATGTAACTTGCTCCTCAAGTTACATTAGCACTCTGTACCTCCATCTATACCTTTGCATCCATCGATCCTTTGTGACCATGATCCAAAGAGCAATCAGGAAACTGGTGATTTGATGAGATCACTCATCTCAGTCCCAAAATTCCTAACAGAGCTAAATATAGGACCAACATTCATACAAAAAAAACCCTAATGGGCAATATTTCCTGCTCTCCCTATCAATTATGCTATGCATTTCTGGATGCCTGCCACAAATATTTCATGTTGGCTCCTGATTTCCAATCCTATTCTCACCTGGCAGAGCCAAAAAATAAGTGCCCATAACTAAATATATATTATATATTGATAAAAGCATCTTTATCAAGGTTAAGGAACTGGTTGAGTATATTAGAAAATACCTCACCATAACTCTGGAGTAAAGTTGATGTAATCCTATTTTAGTAGTTGGGCTTAAATTTGACACTTAGTGTCTTGGAAGAGGCTTTGTTTGTTTGTTTGTTTTCATTCACTAATGGAAATAGATAATTTAGGAACAGAGAGGCTGCCATGCAGAATCAGCACATCAAACTGCAGCCAGATCCTCGAGAACGTGGAGAAATCATCTCAGAGGGATCATGAGTGTTTGGGAGGCTCTTGTCTTAGTAACTCTGCTATTTGGAGATGGCCATAAACTTCGAAGTACTTGCATTTTTCACAATGCTGTTTAAAAAAAAACCAAACAAAATAGCTCTGGTATGAAATATTCCAATATTTGTTTAACTTATGTCCCTATCAATCCACCTTGCCAGATTAAACTTTCCAATATCTTCTTTTATGAAATCTGAATTCTCTGCTTTCCATTTTCATAAATTGTCGTAAGTTTGAATAATCACAGAAAAAAAAGGCAGAACTTTCTCATATGCTTCTTCACTTATGACTCCTTACTTCAAATATTTCTATCATTGTTTCCAGTGTTGTACAGCTTCTTTAGGGAAACAGTCCCAATATTTTAAAGTCATTTAAAAAGAGAGGTTTTTCCATCCCATTGACCATTCTTATTGCCCTTCTCTCAGCATCTTTCATGTTTAATTTGCAATATCTTTTCTAAAATGACCTAATGAATATTCTGCACAACTTTTGTAGCTGAAGCTGTACTCTGAATTCTGATACTATTTTTCCCTGTGTACTTCATCATCTGACACACTTGTTAAATTAATTCCCTTTTGGATGGGTATAGGAAGAAAGGGATACTTCAGCATCATTAACCACAGCTGCAGGGTTATTACCAGGTCCCGCTCTCAAACTGGGGCTTTTGGACCTAGGCAAGTAAACATTTCCCTCTGGCACTGAACTTTGTCACTTCTCATGTCGTAACTTTCCATCATCAGTGAGCAGCCTTACTCTGCTGCTCACCTTCCTTTCAGATGATTAGGAAATACGTTAAGCATTTAATCTAACACAGAGCCTTGTAATACTTTTGAAAAGTAAACCTAAACCACCACTCAATTTCCTACCATTCTTCTGAGTCATCAGAATGTTCTGACTTTATTGTGGTAAATGCTCCAGGATAAGATTTTTTGGTAAACCTGTGGCTGTAGTGCCAACCAGGTTTTGTTTTAGGAATTTCCAGTTTGAATCTTCTGATAAAAAGTGAGCTGACTTTTTTCTTGCAAAGGGCATTGGTTTAACTCACTTCTGCTGCAATACCAGGCAACTTGATACTCTGCTTATAAGTAACATTTTGACCAGATTTTCAAACGTACAGATGTCAGGGTTACCCACACTAATGCTTTTGCTGACCTCCGAATTATTGTTTAAAACATCAGCTGTCCACCAGTCCTCCAAAGCTGTTTTTAATGAGAGATCACATGTCTTTGCAAGCAGCTCACCCTCTTTATTTCTGATCTCCTTCAGGACTCATAAATGTATGACATCTGGGTATCCAGAGTGATAGCAGGAGACAGCTTGGGAAAATAAAAATGAGCCTTGTCTGTAAATCAGCCTGGCAAGGTGCCACCATGTCAGTAGTTCTTGGAAGGCTTTTGGAAACCTTGCAGTTCAAATTTTTCTTACCCCAGCATGTGCCAGGCAGTCATAGCTGCTAAACTCGACTTTATTTTATAATGTGATAGTATGTACATTATTAAAATCTAACTTTTAGAAATTTTCATTATCAGATCTATGAACAGGCTCATATGTAAAGAAAAAGAGAAAATAAGGGAAGGAACACATTCTATACATTTTTATGTCTCCATTTCTGTAATAGTGGGGGTTTTTTTTCTGAGAGGTAGTGTGAGCATTTTTATCCCTGAAGTGGAAATGAAAATTTTAGCTTTGCATGTTTCTGGGAGGAAGCTTTTATTCTTCAAGAAGAAGAAAACTACAAAAAGCCCCTGTCAAACAGCACAGATCTTGCCTGATTTTAGTAGTGCTAGATGCTCAGTTTGAGAAAGTCTTTCTGTTTAGAGACATATTTTTTTTTAAATAGAAGGTTGTTTTAAGATCACAATTGTGTCCTGTGCATTGTTTTGCACACGAGGAACAAAGCAAGATTTTTTCCCATTCGTTAAAGACAGGTAGTTGATTTTTTCCCCCTAAGATTTCTTACATTCGGCAACATAGTTTCAAATAGCTGAAACTGTTTTTATCTCTTTTCTCCTCCTGTTTCATTGCAGGCTGTGGGGTGTAAGATGACTGAGTAACCTCCTGGGAGAGGGGCAGCAGCTTCCCACGTTGGTGGGGAAGGTGGCTGGGGACAGAATCACAGCGAGGAGTAGCAGTGCCATTTCCTCAGTGAGCTCCTGATGACACTTTTCCCCTGAAAGTATTGTAGTTTCACTGCTCTCTGTACAGCTCAGGGCTTCCTGGGTGGGTTGTGAAGCTCCCAGAGGACTCTGAATGATATCAGGAGCTCAGAAGACCTGAAAGGGGATATTCAGAGGGCAAGCCTGTGAAGAATCTAGATGCTGGCAGTGTGTTTAAAAATAACGAAAAAATAGACAAGAATAGTATGTGCATGAAAAACATGGTGAAAAATCATTCAAGGCTGCAGAAGCGTGCCTAAAGAGAAGCTGTGGGTGCCCCATCCTTGGGGAATGTTCAAGGCCAGGTTGGATGTGGCTCTGAGAAACCTGATCTAGTGGAAGGTGTCCCTGCCCATGGCAGGGATTGAAACTAAATGTTCTTTGAGTTCCCTTCCAATCCAAACCATTCTGTGATTCTATGATAAAAATACACTCTGTACAAGGCAGTTCAAACATTAAAAGCAATTCCTGAATGAATGGATTACAATTTTCCACTATTTTTTTTTCTAGTGGAAACTGATGTTTCCCTTTGAAATTTCCATTATTTTCATCAAACTACCACTTTATTCTCAAAAATACTGCCAGAGAGAGTCTGGATACTCACTTTGAGTGGCCCCAGTGTTAAATGGAAGAAGAGAGACCATTGTTTCAGCTGCCTCATTCTTTGGGACAAATGAAACATTGAAATATTAAAATTTCCTGAGGCTAACAAGTTCTAATTTCACCCTTTTTTTCACAGGAAGCAGCTAGATGTGGTCAAGCAGATGTCTGCAGGCATGCATGGTATGATCATGTGGTGATTAGAAAGTCACATTTTTCTCATGTTTCCAGGGCAGAACTTCACACATTCACAGAGCTCCGAGAGCTCCCAGTTTAACATAGGATCATAAAATCATGGAATGGAAAGGACCTTGGAGACCCACTTGTTCCAATTCTCCTGCCATGGGGAAAACCTTCCACTAGAGCAGCTTCCTCAAACCCCCATCCAATCCTGGCCTTGATTATCCCATAGATTATTTATCCTGTGGATTATTCTGTGGTTTCTCTTCCTTTTGAGATGAGGGATTGACTCCCAAGTAACCATTGCAGTGGTTCCTTGAGAATGAATTTTTGGCCAAGCATCTGCACTTGAGCCGGAAATTCTCAGTCTTTGGCTGAGAATATCCATGGGATGCATTCAGGGGATGCATTTGGAAAGATGGAATGCAGCACACAAAGAGGAGCAGGCTGCAGCCTGAGGCTTTGGTGCCAAAAAATATTACAGTTTGTACAGCAAGGTCAGTTCAAGGCTGAATTTAAGTGCTCTCTACACTCAGATAATTTAAACAAAGCTGCTCTAAAGCCCTGCATTTCAGAACAGAAATCCAAAGTTAGGAGATGAAGACCTTTGGGGTTTTGATGCTCTGCAGTAAAGCTTGTGGAGTGTTTAGACAGTGTGTTTCACCAAAGTCCAAGAGATTGGATCATGGATAACAAATTGAAATGGGCAGGGAGATCTGCTGTCCTTACCTCCTCTGAATTAGAACTAATGTTAACAATTGCAATAAATTACCCCTAAGCAGATGGCTTTATTTCTGGTAAACCTTGAAGGGTGTAAGTTATAAGAAGGACACTCCCCCAACACCTCCTGAAAAGCCAGACTCTCTTCTTGAGTCACCACAGAGCTTGTTTCTGCCTGTCACAGCAAGAAAAATCCAAGGTGTTCCTGTTCTGTTCCTTATACCACCTATCCCATTCCCAGGCTGGGTGCAGGTGCACAGTATTTTTCAAAATAAAGCACTAAAAAAGACAAGCAAAATGGAAGATTTTGATACTGGTAAGCTTTGCGAATCCCTGGGATGGGATTTGAGAGCTCGGTACCAAGCACTATGTGCAAGCATGTTAAATGGGAGTTGCAGCTAAGCAGGCAAAAAATAAAAATGAAAGAAAGATGAAAAGATGGGGAAAAGAATAGGGGTTTTCTCTCAATACAGAGAAGCAATTTAACCCCAGGAAGATTGGCCACGATTTTCAGAAAACATGAAGGAATGTGAGGGGGAAATCTGCACTGCCCAAACTGGAGACAAAGGGACCTTATTTTTGGGGATGCTGATTCTCCATGTTTCCCAGAATATCCATGCCCCTTAAATTGTCTCCAACTGAACAAACTCCTCTTGAGGAAGCTGAAATCATTTGTTACTTGGGACAGCCTTGCCCTGAGTAATTTGCTCATGGAAACACAAACCCCCTTGCAATGTTGAGGAGCTGAACTTTCATCCTCTAAGTGTGCAGCCAGTTCCTAAACCACAGACTATCCTTCATCCCTGCCATAAAACAGTCCACCGCAGGAAATCAAAGTCGAGTTAATTTTTTTCCCCCTTAATTCCAGAGTGTCCAAAGTGTTGCTGTACAGCTGCATAAAACTTAAATTTGATCCTCGACTGCCTTTCTTCTGTCACCACAGAGCCACAAGATTGAAGACTTTCTTCTCAACTCAGCCACGGCATAGTGGAAACCAAAGAGTGAGCAAAGGCAAGGGTGCTTTAAATAGATTGTGCTTGTATTTTTAGGGATGGGTCTCCATAACTCTCCTGGTAAGAGTGAACAGAATCTCAGAGCATCACTGCTTTCTGTTTGTCTTGTCTATGATGCCCTGGGGCTACCCATAAAGTTTTCAGTTTTAAAATTAAATGGTGCTTAAAGTGATGTGAAAAGAGATGAGTCATAAAAGGATGGATGTGTTTGTAGAAAAAGAGTCTTTCCAGAGTATTTAATCATTTCTCTCTAATGTTTCCCCAGTATCCAGCAGACTGGGGAGCTCTGCGAGAGGAAGCTGACAAAAATCTGTTTAAGACTTTTGCACTGAAGCTGTGGCACTGGGCTGTAAAACCAAGTCACAGGGAGCAAGATCAGAACACTCTGTGAAGTAAAGGGAGGGTGTTCCACATTTCACATCTCCTCATGATTGCTCCATTGCTGCCACTGGAGAGGCAGCAAGGAAACACAAAAAGGTCCTGGCAATAGGAACTTGTCCCTTCAGTTTACACTGTAAAAATGAAACCAGGGATTTTATTTAATTATTATTATATTTACATAATAGAAATAATGAAGCTGAAATAATTGAATCAATTTGATAAAATAATAATTATTTGACATACAAATTATTAATGTTTAAGAAAATATTTGATTTTTTGCTGAGCTAGGTGTACAAGCCAGGGTGATGGATGTGTGTTATTGTTCTGAGGGGTGTTTGCTTTTTGTTCCTGGAGTTGCTCAGTGCAGGCTGCAGTTGTTAGCAGTTAACAAGTCCACGAGAGGTGCCTTAGAGAGTGCAGTCAACAGACATTTCTATGGGGTTGTGAGTGCATGCAGTGTCTGAACGTGCTCCTTGGCTCCTGCATAATAAACCTGAGGAAAAATAAAAGCTCTGTGTTGCTATAGTAACCTGTATTGGTATAAAAAGTGTAGATAGTTTCCTTTGTGAGTGACAGATGCAGGACACTGGTAGCTTAGCCTTTGTCACATTGCCTGGTTGTGCATATGCCACACTGTGCATTTCTGTCAGCAGTACTTCACTTCATTGAAAAACCAAATATTTTAGGGCAACATGGCTGGATTCTGCTTTTTTTTGGGGGGGAGCAGGGGGGTTGAGTTCATGTAACTCAAAGGACTGTTTAGGAAAAGAAAAAGGAAAACAAAACACAGTTTAGACTTACCCATGGTAACTAAAGCTGGCATAAATATATGTCTATTTTTAAATCATAATACTATGCAGCTCTACAACATATGCTCATCTGGCTGGACACAGCAATAACCATCCAGGCATCGCAACTGTCCTTTAACTCCTCCCTAGCCAAATAACCCATGAGGAGGTGTAAAGTTTGCCCATGAGGTTGTAGAAACAAGAGGGACAGCAGGAGTGGGAGCTGCACCAGCTCCATGAGAATGTTAAATAAAAGCACTGAAAAGCAGAGTTTAGAGGTGATCCATGAGAGGAAAGATGCTGTGAGCACCAGTCCTTCAGTACATTCACTGCTTTGAGTGGTTTCTCAGAGCCAGTGCTTCATTTCCTTGCTGCTTTTAGGTTGACATCATGCTCCATCCAATGCCTAGGACACCACTGATCTCCTGGAAAAATAACCATTTAGAACTGCACTGTTATGTCAGTTTGGGGTGGTTTTTTTGCATGGTGAGGAGGGATGAAGGAGAGAGAAGAGCATAATTAAACTTGTTGCTCTGGGGGCTTTATCTTCCTGGGACTTGTTGTGATGCCTTTTCCTGGTCTTAAAATCAAGACTCAAACACAGTTAGAAGGGAAAAAGGGGTTTTATTTCAGTGTTTATTTTAAGGATCCTTAGGTGCACTACGTCCAGGTGGAATGCACCTCAATGCACACCGCAATGCACACCCACAATAGATCTGGTATAGCATTATAGGTGTTACTAATTAGCATATCTATCAAAAATTCCCCAATGAGAGGCTCGAATGAGCCCCCCCTCCCCAAGGAACCTTTCCCTGGATGGTTCTATCTCAGTTTACAAAATGTGTTCTGGAGAGGACCTTGGTGTCTGGGGCCTTCTGGTCCCTAACTACGAAACCTCTAAAATGTTTAGTCTCCTAACGTAACAAAATAAGTCTAAGAATGTAGGCTAAAAAACACTAAGAACACAAAAAGCTATAAAAAGTTATAATAAAGGGGTATAAAAAAAGAAAGCAAAAAAATCATCACGGCATCAGTTGGCCCAACATTTTTCAGAAACAATGAGAAAGTGGGGTGAAATGCTAAAATTTGCTTTGACACTGGTCAGCAGTCGCTGTGGCAAGCAACAACTGACACTTTGTTGTGCAGGATACATGTCTAACTAAGTTTAACTGTGGAAGAAGTCGAGGATACAGGGAAAATAAATCTCCAGAAACCTTGAACTGTGTGTGTGAGAGTAAGCCCAGTAATTCAACCAGTAAGTATAATTAGTGCCCCAAATTGTGTCAGGGTAATCAGCTGGAATTGGTGAAGGTTGAAACGTTCAGTAAAGTTAGGTATGACTTGCCTCCCAGGTAACCTCCAGCTCATGGCATTGCTTCCTGCTGCCACAGCATCCTTGTTTCCATGTAAGGGTGCTGAGCAGAGTTCTCTTTGCTGATGTTAAGCAAACAGCAGAGGTGCTTGGCTTTTTCAAATTAACTTTGTGGATGAGCTGTGCTGTGTTTTGGTTCTTGGTGCTCTTGGTTCTTTTTTTT
>VZRS01009627.1:675066-725033 GCA_013398055.1 Ifrita kowaldi | reverse complement strand
TTTTTTTTTTTTTTGACAGTCAAAACTCAAGAAGAAAAAAAAGAAGGGGCGTTAAGAGAGAAAACCACAATAGAAGGAAAAGGTAAATGAATAAATAAGAGTCCTGCTTAATTTAAGGCCCGGAATTTGTATTATTGTGACATAGCACACCCAGTATTCCACATCAGAGAGCTTTTTTATGGATCTTTTTGGGGTAGCTGCTGCAGTGGATACAATATGGAGCCGAAGTAAGGTTTTTAACAGGAATTATTTCTTCTTTTTTTGTAGTTTTGCTTTGAAATTTTGTTTGATTTTAACACACTTTTAATCTTTGGACTGTTTTCTGGTTTTTTTTTTCAATGACTAGCATGAGACACCTTCTTGTCACAGCAAAGACACTGGATGTATTTTCTTTTCTAAGCACAGAAAAAAGAAGAAAGAGACATGTAGAACTGAATTATAATCAAACAGCATCCTCTTTAACTAGCATGTTAGGTCATAATACAGATATTATTTTAAGTAATTAAAATTCCTGCCATTTCCAATGTCAGATTCAATTAAACTCAGAGGAACACAGAAAGTACAAGTTTGTTATGCTATGGTATAGACATTTGCATTACAAATTTTGCTTTATAGTCAAGCACACACGACAAAAATTATTACTGTTGTTTATATATGCCATGAAAAACAGTAATCCTCTTTTTCAAACACTTTGGAATTGTTTCTCCCCTTAAAGGGACACAATGAAGTCTTAGTGCTCTATATTTAAGAAAGCCCAGGCAAAAATAAGACCTTGTTCTTATAAAATCGTGAATGTTTAGCTTCGTGTACATGAGCATGCCCATAGGATCTGAAGAAACTACTCATGAATGTAAAAACAACCATGGGTAGATGAGTTTATAGGACAGGTCCTTGCCATTAAGAAAAATTAAGTAATAAAAAAAGGTTGGTCAAAGACGTTCTTGTTAAAATCTCCTCAATCTGAACCAAGACAGCAGGAATTAAATTAAAAATAGATTATGTTTTTAAAGACGAATAAAGAATTGACTGTTGTACTCATGGAAATATATGTGAGTGCACATATATATTTATCTATATAACTATAGATATAAATCTAAGCTAAGTCAAGTGAATGACTATATAATAAAAAGCATAACATTAAAAGAAGTTCAGAATTAAAATTGACTGTATATCTGCTATCAAACCCCTAAAACTAGAGTAGAATTAATTCTCTCTGTATAGTTAAGAAGGCAAAATATAGTTTGTCTTCCTAGGTGCTGAAGCAGCAGTCTGTTTTATATACCAATACAAAGAAAATTGATAGGAGGAGGGGGAAACATTGCTTTTATATTACAATCATTTTCAATAATTGCTGTAATTTTCTGGCTGCCTTGCAAACGCCAATAGAAATCTGTACAGCACATGAAACATAATGGAAAATAATTGGAAGTGCAGTGCATATCATAATCATTGTTCAAGTTATAAAATTACACGGACAAGTCTATATTTCATTGTAGCATGTAATCTATCAAATGGCAGACAGGCTGCATAATGCAGGTGACGGCGATTATTTTCAGGGAATTGTTAAATAACTGAATGGTTTTGTACAGCAGCAGCCTTTACACAGCACCCTTCATTGCTGCTGTGTCTGAAGGGTTTTATGCACTGCAGAAAATTTGCTGAGCAGTTTGAATCCCAGGGAGCACAAGGGAGGCCTGAATCACCCTGATGAGCAGGTTAAAATGTGGCTCATTCCCAACTCTTACATGGACACAACGTCTTACTTGAGCAAAAAAATCTGACTTTTATTTCCTGAGCTAGGTAGTGAACTGTATCTTACTCATCACTTTAGTGTAGCCAGTGGTATTCCCCCTTTGCTTAAATGTCTCGCTGCTCTGAATAAATGAAACTTTGCCATGCTCACTGTTTCCCATTTAGTACAGAATATCATCTATCTATCTGTAGATATAGATATAGAATGGATTCTATATTGTCTATTCTATGTCCTAATCCTCTATTGTTAAGTGACTGTGGAACTTGGTGTGTAGTAAAGGCAACCACCTCCACATCATGGAAAGTCATGGTATGGATGTCCGACAGGACACTGCTATTTTTGGCAGTGGCTGTTATTTTTGGTGCTCATTTCAAAATATAGATGACAAATCAGACAAAATTCCAATAATCACAGGCAAAAATATTAAGCCCTGTCACACAAAATGTCATTCTTTGGGCCGTTCCCAAACACCAAGCTTGTAAAAAATACTTGTCAGGTAGTTTAAAGTTACTGTGTGGTAGTGGGTTTCTGAAAAATGAGGGTTTTTAATATTCATTAAATAATATTCATTCAGGATATTTAATATTTGCTGAGTCATTTTCTCTAAAGGGGGTAGGGTTTTTTTCCAATTGTCATTGTTGGCAGGCTGGTTTTTGCAACAGATGTCATAATTGCCTGAAATGGAGTGCCAGAAAGAGACTGACGGGGTAGTCTCAAGACAAAAAATAATTAGCTCAAAACAAGGCAAGAGTTCCCACACCAATAAAAATTGCTCATTCTGTTGGAATTACAGAAAACCATTTTTTTTTTTGGTGGTGAATCAATGGTGCTATTAATTGTTGTGCTGTTAATTGAACAACTGTAATTGCACAGTCACTGTTGCAGTTTCTTCCCATACAAATTAGTTTTAAAACAGTTTGCCTGGAGGTGCACTCACAGATACCACTTCATTTTTTCAGTTGGACATGAAAACTCTACTTTTGGTTGGCATCTGGTGAAATTTGAAGCCTCCATAGTTTCATTAGTTTCTCAGAAAGATAAAACTAATGAAAAGCATATTTTCTAGCACTCCAAACTGAATATGAAATTAGAAAAATACTGGGAAATAGGAGTTGTTACTGT
The DNA here is from genome assembly GCA_013398055.1 of Ifrita kowaldi. Taxonomy (NCBI): domain Eukaryota; kingdom Metazoa; phylum Chordata; class Aves; order Passeriformes; family Cinclosomatidae; genus Ifrita; species Ifrita kowaldi. The sequence goes on along the minus strand of VZRS01009627.1, from coordinate 722,158 downwards.
ATGAGGTTACGGAGCAGGCTCTCATAATTGAATTGAGCAGAAACAGAAATCATCTAAAAGAGAAGGTTTAGATTGCCTTGTCTGTAATTTCTGAACAGCAGCCTGAAATGATGACAGTCCCCACTGATCTGCTGGATCTGTGTGGATGTGGTGCTCGGGGACAGGGCTTAGTGCTGGACTTGGCAGTGCTGGGTTAACAGTTGGACTCGATCCTAGAAGTCTTTTCCAACCTAAATGATTCCATGATGGCATATCAGGCAAAGACAAGAGCATCCCCCTCTCAGTGTCCCCTCGCAGTTCCCCCACGTTTACTGGATTGATGTGCAGTGGCTGCTGTGCTGCCAGATGCCCTGCAACATCTCCTGACATGCAAGAGAGCAAGGCAATTTCCAAACTCCTGGGCTGGAGAAATTAATTTGAACTCACTGAATCATCTCTTGCTTGAGCATTTGTCTATCCAAGAGCTGGGTCTTGCCTCTTCCACAATCCCTAATGACAAAACAGAAGCCATCTATTGATTTCAGCTGGGACCAAAAGACATTCATTTTCAACATCCCTCCTTAATACAAGGATTGGGCCTGGCATCGAATCAGAGGGAATGGTGCCTATGGAGCAGCTTTCTCCCATGGACTGGCAATGGATAAACCTGCCCAGACCAATCGTTGAGTGAGATCTCACCCAGCCTGATGCTCTGAGGAATCCCTGATGCAGCAGCCAGCAATTCCTCCTGCTCACAAAGAAGCAGACATTTAGCAAAATAATTCGTGGTAAGGCTTGTTTTATCATACATTTCTTTAATGACCCAGAGGCAAAGGGCTTTGGTAGGAGAGCCAGTGCTCTTTCAGTGTGCTGGAACAGCATCTTTAACACCCACTGGTGTATATAGTCTTTGTGAAAGGTGCCAGGCTGATAAAATTTAATCTACATGGCTTTAAAAATATTACTACAGACTGAGCAATTCCTTCAGCCCTGAGCCTCAACCCTGAACCAGACAGGCATCTTCAGGGTGACAAAACTGCTTGGTGCCTGTGCTTTCTTTCTCCCCTGGAAACGTTCCTTATTAACATTTTCCAGTTTCTGGGTGGATTTTTTTTTTATTTATTGTGCTATTGTGGATATATAGAGACACCATTTCTGGATGCATAACTACAGACAGCAAAGCCAAATGACAGCAGAATGTCATTACATGTGATGAAGCAGTGGCACACAACCATTTTGCAGACAGCATTAAAATTTCAGTCATGTCCTGTGACTGGAAAAAAGAGAAGGATTTAAACAGATCCAGAAATGAGCATGATTAAAGACACAGGGGTCTTCTATGTTAGAAGCAATTTAAAATATTCATATTAATTACATTTGGAGAGGAGGAGAAATATAAACCAAAGGATGATATGAAAAAACTGAGTCATGAACTCCTATTTTGCTTAATAGAAAACAATTAAATTTAAGAAATTAATTTAGAAGAGATATGGGAAGTATTTCTTTATAGCATTTCACACTATAATGTATCACTCCAATGTATGTAAACTGGGAAAATATCCTAGCAGAGTTAAATGAATTATCTTTGATTTGATGCAGAATGAATGTTGTTTTTACATTAGCTGGGTTAAAACAGTTTTACTCAAGTCACCAGTCACCACATTTCACACACACAGAGATTGTTTTCCAAAGTAAAAAAAAAAACCCAAAAAAACCAACTAACCACCCAAAAAAAGCCCTAAAGCAAACATAAAAACCCCCAACAAACCCCTCCTAACTCCCTCCTCACCAAGTTCTTCCATTTTTGTGGGTTGGGATAATACTGAGGAGTTGATATACCGCATATCTTCATATTGCAGGTGGAAGAGAAAAATGGTGCATTCATTTTAGTGCCTTAACCTAGGAGTGAAACCTGCATTCTAGGGAACCAGTTCTGACCAGGATGATATGAATGGGAGTTTCACCTGGGCACAAGGGAAAAGGAGTAAGATCCAGTTGGGATCTGTGTGTAAAATGCAAAATAATCCTTATACATTGCCTCTTGTTGGCAGCTGCCAGCCATTGCCACAGGAAAGCCAGAGAAGGTGAATGGGTGGTGCTGACGGGCAGTTCCTTTTTTAGCCAGTTTAAGTGTCGGGTTAGAAAACACTCTGGCATGCCATTTGTAGGAAAACTAGTTCAATAACATGTTCAATAATAAAAAAAGATTTTCTTTCACTTGGATTTAAAAATCAAATGCAGAAACTGAATATAATTTGTAGCAACGTCTCTGAGGAATGTCCTCGTAGCTGCATATAGGCCATGCAAAACTTAAGAGTGTGTAATACTCCAGATAGTGAAACAGAATATATTTATGGCTAACAAACTGAACTTTTCCAAATTTCACTGTGCAGAAATGAGCATTTCCTATTGGGACATTTTAGTTGATCATAGAAAGACTTGCAAGAGAAGTGCCTGGAAGAGATTGTACCTTGGGGCGGCTTAAAATGGGCACAAACAGAAAAAAAAAAGGCACTGAGAGAACAATAGGCACAACCCTCCGGTGCTGGGGCATGGAGTCCACAAGCTAAAAGTTCTGTTCTGCCTCACATTGCCTTGAATTATTCTCTGCAACAGCTTTTCCCTTGCTTTTGCTGTGTGCTGAGCTCCATTTTCATCAACTGCCTCATCGGACAGGAATTTTTAACTACAAACTACTGGGTTTGTTGTGGGGTTTCTTCTTTTTAGGGGGCTATTTAGTGTCAAGCCCAACTCCATGTCATTTTGAAATTACCAACTGGTTCATCACCCTGAATCCTCTCCTTATGTTTCCTTCTTTGACTCTCATTCATTTCTGCATCTTTTATGACCTCATTACTATTTATATTTCAAAGCATATTAAATCTAGATTCCACATGAGAAAAAATTAGACAAGACAAGCCATCCTCAAGTCTTTCTGTACGAAGAAATTCACAGAAACTGACACTACATGGAAATGGTTTGTTACTTAGGAATTAGTGCTCTGTCCTTACTGATTTCTTTGATGTTATTTATAGCCTTGTTAGGAGTCAGGATTTTAAACAAAAACATAGTTATAGTTTACTTCCACTTCAGTGTTTCCCATTTACGGGATCGTTGCTTCAGAACTTAGAGTGCTTCCATAGGAATAAGTAATCTCCTACTGAGTGAAAAGGGAAAGGTGTCTGATGGCCACCTACTTGCTTTTCTCACATCAGGAGTGTCTGGAGCCTGGGATGGCCTCTGTGATAATTACAGACTGCCTTGGGGCTGTTGTAAATTGGGTTTACCTGCCTGATTCCTCGGGGACTGTGCACACAGCAAGAGGCCATGAAGGACAGGTAGAGGTTGAGCTATAATCCCTTCTCTCTGGCTGGTTCCCTCTACTAGAGCAGAGCTGAGATAATGTAGAAAGAGCTCATCTGTCCAGAGAATTCCCCCATGTTGGCCATATCCTTAGGTAATTGGAGTCTGCTGGAGTTTAAGACTTACAAAGCTATGGGAGAAAAAACATCAACTATTGTAATCTGAGAATATTTTAGCTGAAAAATAGTAACTCTCCCCTGCAAGAATAGAGTTAGGAAGTTTTGTTTTATTTCAGAACCAAAATCAGAAACTTTCTTCCTTTCAAGTAGATAGGCTGGCACTCTTCAAGAGGCTGAAGTGCCCCACCCAGGAGAAATGGAGATAATCCTTAAAATCTGTGTTGAAACTTTGTTTGGCTTGTCAAGGTTTGTTTTAATCCAGATCAGTTTCCTGATCCAATTGAGTGGCCACCACAAATGCTTATGTTAATAAATGCTAATTCACCTCAGAAATGAGAGCCTAGGGGAGGGACTAGTTCATTCAGAAGCACTTGTTTTCCAATTATTTTAAAAGTGCTGTATTTATAAACCATTGTGGTTTTTACGCCGTACATCACCGGCTGATAATTTCTACAGTGGAGTGGCCTGAAATTAGGAAGTTATCTGTACAACTGTTTTGTTTGACAGTAAGAACAGGAATTACCAGAGATGAGCAAGTCATTCAGGAGATAAGCATCTTTAATTAGTCTTGTCTGTGTGTTCACAGATAGCCTGTAAATTAATATTCACAGTTGACTATCGTGATCTTTTCATCAATAGATGGTTCATGAACAAATCCACTGTGAATATTTGCTTCTTTACAGCCCAGCTAATGCTTGAGTTATGTAATTGTGATTATCGGATAGGATACTGCCTTTTTCCTGTAGTTTAGTGATATTAATTAAATTTATTATCACAAGTGTTTGGGAAGAAAAGAGCATTGGGAGGATAATCTCTCAGGAAAGGTAGCTGGAAAGAAAGGAATAGCAGATGGTTCTGTTATCAAAAGCTGTTTTATGACAGGTAGAAGGATGGATGAATAGGTTGATTAATCAACTTTGATCTTGGGGAAATACACAGCTTCTAGTGGAAATTTTAGGAAATGCTTATACCACCAGTAAATCTTGGATTCTGCATTGTCTTAGTCCTTTCAACAAGAAGGTGTTAAATTGTCTAATAGAAAGCACACAAAGCAGGGAAGGGGGCACCATTTACGTGTTAGCTTCTCTGGGTGAAATGCTTGCCAGACTCCAGTTGGTAGCATTTTCCAGGGACATCTGGGGCTTTGAAATTGTGTTCAGATGACATGATCCTAGTTATGTTTTTCGTCTCTCCACTCACACAGAAAGTAAACATATGCAGGTGGTTTTGATGCTACTTATTCAAATTAGCATCTGAATTTTTGAACAACCTCTTTATCAGAGCTCGAAGATGATGGGAATCATGTTCTCTTTTTATTCTTTGCAAACATTTTGTAAAGCATCTTTGATACTGTGAGTTGTCATCCCAATCAGCGGTATGAAGTAAATGAGTCTGTTTTGGGGATCCAAGCTGAGAAATAAATGCTCAGTGGCTTGTCTTAGTAAACAAGCTCTTCTGCTTGGAAATGTTTATGCTTTTATAGAACTAAGACACTGAAACATGAAGTACAGGAATGTCTGTTATTTGTATTAAATCAAGATTTTAGTCATAGTCTCACAATAATATTTTTTATATAATTGGTGCTGTGGTTTTCTTAATAAGATATCTGTCCTTGCCTTCATTTTATATTATTCTTCACATGACATCTCTCATTAGGTACTATTTTACTGGCACTAAAGAGAACACTACTCTGAATTCTGAAGCTGCTCCCTTTGTCATAGTCCCTCTTGTAATATTAATGGCAGTTAAAAATAACTAGTTCTGTTTTCTCCATTTCCTCTGCCTCGCCTCCTGTGTGTGCTGGCTGCATTTTTATTTGTGTCTCTGACAGACTGTACAGGTCTCCTATAGCGATGAATTCACCGACCAAATCTTCCTCTCTTTCAGATAAAAACAGTTCACTGCTGAGTGTGTGGTGGAGATTTTGCTTTCATTATTTATGAAAACAATCACGCTGGTGTTTTTCATTCTCTCCTCTCGGGTAAAAGGGTAATTTTGTACTTACAAGCTCAGAATAAGCTTTAGTAAATTGAGGTTGACTCAAGCAAAACAAGTCTCCTTTGCTTTGTTAGGAAATCTGGGCAGTGGAGATTTTCTTGTGGCCAGAGAATGATGTCCCAGACAAAGTACACAAGCATTCCTAGACCTCAGACTGGACATGCGATGTGTCAGAAATGCTTCTGTTCCTGTCCAGACTGGGATCAGGATCCGAATCAGCTGTCATCCTCTGTCATGGGTTGGGAACCACATAAAATTTCACAGCCAGGGGCTTCTCCTGGTCAGGCAGAGTTCAGCAGAGATTGCTGGAGACAAATTTTTCTCCGAGTTACCTCCAGGAACACTTCATAACTCCCAGGGTGCCAGTAAGTGACAGATAAGCAAACTGACAGCAAGACTCTCTTTGACTCCCAAACCTTGCAGCTCACAGACTACTAGCAGTCACTACGTACAAGGGATGTATGAAATACATGTGAATGAGTGATGTGAGGGTGGTGAGGCACTGGAACAGGCTGCCCAAAGAAGCTGTGGATGCCCCATCCCTGGAAGTGTCCAAGGTCAGGTTGGATGGGGCTCTGAGCAACCTGATCTAGTGGAAGGTGTCCCTGCCTATGGCAGGGGGTTTGAACGAGATGGTCCTTAAGGTCCCTTCCAACCCAAACCATTCCATGATTCCAAGATGATGTATTTCTGCATGCAGAGTTGAAATGGTGAAATCAATGTTGCAAGCCTAGCTATAACATGCCACTGTCCAGGAATTTTTGGGAAGGAGGACATATATCAACTATGGACAGAGCTGTATTGTGACAGAACTGGTGCAGTTCATCAGCTTTCTGCTGCTTTAACTCCAGAGCAGCTCAAATAATAGCCAGAGGATTCACTATTCTAAATTGCCCGACGCCCTTAGAGTCCTTCTGCAGTTCTTATTTCAAAAGCCTCATCATTTTTTTTGTGGGTATGCATTACTGTAGGAAGATAATATATTTAGAAACAACATCGACTTTATTCCGCTGCTTCAGCCGATACCGGATGGCCTCGGTGCGCATCCCTAATCGACAGCTGTAGATGTCTGCACAATGACTTGAATATTTCATTTTACTCCTCCAGACCAAAGCCTGGAGTCGTATATTCCCCTCAGATATTTCCTTTCCTCACTTAAAACACCCTTCCTATAATTTTTCTGCAGCGGCAATGTTTTAATTGATCTCCTGGAGCCCTTGCTTCCCACCGCAGCGAAGGCAGCCCTCAGTGGCACGGGCAGTTCATTAAGCCCTTTAGTTCTGCCTGCTCTCATGCTGCCTCACACAGCCTCACATTGCCATTTGTGATGGCAACAATCAGCGCTGAGGCAACCTGAAAGGGGAGGGGGAAGGGCAAGCTAAAGTCTGATACCAGAGACAGAAGACAAGATGGGATATAAATAGATGTGAATCACTATTGTGGCATCACTATCGGAGAAAGGTGTCATTTCTTTTCGTGGCAGAAGAAGCTCCAGCTGCACACAGGGAGTGAATCCATAGCAGGTACAAACCCACTTCTGGACAGAAAAAAACCCCCAAAGAAATTGTTTCTCTATTGCCCAGGTGTGGTCTTCATAGTAGTTATAAATAATATGAACATTGCATACATATGTATGTGTGTATATAGCTACAAATGCAAACATATATAAACTCATATAATACACACACACATATAAAATATAAATTCCTTAATATACATAAACTCCTTAATACATATAAACTCCTTAATATATATAAACTTCCTAATCCCATGCACTACAGAAAATTTATATCAATTGGACATGGAAACACCCAAACCATTCTGGTGACACAGACTACAGCTGAAAAAGACCATGCTGCTATTAAAATGGGGTGGTCTCCAAAAAGAAAACTGTATTAATCTTCTCCAGAGACTGAATGTATAAACATTAGGCAGAGAGAGGGAAAATGCTCTGCATGCTGAAGGAGCTCAAGTTTATATGAGAAATTTTAATTAGAGAGCAAATCCAGTGTTTCAGTAGGCTGCAATTGCCATTTTAGAATTTTCTTGCTTCAGCAATTCCAAATTTAGCCCTCAAGACATCCACTTTCTCTATAATAAGCTGATGTTGAAAGTTAACAATGAATACATGTAGTAAAGCCACAGAGCATCTCGGAACAGAGCTGATAGCATTTCGCCAAGGCACTCCGAACCCCTCTCGCATTCTCCTCAACTTCCTCCATATCCATGGGATAGCTCGGGGCGGGGGGGGTTGGAGCACAGGGCGGGGCTGAGGAACCACCATTCGGGCAATTTGTGTATTACAGGGCTGTGAGTCCTTCAGCAAGGGCAGCTCTGCTCTGAGTGCTTGAACATAGATGTTATAATTGCACTGCTGTAAATCCTTATGCCTTGAACTTCAGGAGAGCCGTTGTTACCACGCACACAAAATAAACCCCAAGCATCGGCAGAGTCACAAAAATGATGTTTTTTCTACCAACAGCAAGAGTTCAGGTCTGTGTGAGCTCGTACCCAACCTCATCTGCAGCTCCATGAAGCCTGCTCTGGGCACCTCGGCAGCACCCAGACCCTGCAGGAGCTCTCCCAGGGCCACCTGAGTCTCTCTCTGATGAGGGGATGAATCCACAGGAGGCTTTGAGCCAGCCTCCACATCCATCCTCCCTTTTTCTGGAAAGGTGCAGAAACAAGGGGCGTAGATGAAACTTCTGTGTAGCCCTGTAAGTCTTGGTCATATTTTTTGTCTCTGGGAACTGGTGCTCTTGACATAATTTAAGGCAGCCCAGCTATAGTTTGAAGGGCAATAAAGTGCTAAGGCAGCTCACAGACTGCTCCTGTCCCTGCATCCTGGGATACTGATGCTGGGGGATGAGACAATGGGGCTGGGGGAGGTGTTCTCGTTCCTGGTTTTCCCAAAAGCTCTGTTCAAAAAGGCAGTATATTTGCCAAAAGATAGGTTATGCAAAATTGGCAAGATGTTTATCATGCTGCAGAGTAAAGTTGCTGTTAGGAAAGCAAATGTAATTAGTGGCTCATTTTCATAAGAGGTGATTTACAGCAAAGAGATGATGCTATATCAAAAACCTTTGAAGGTTTCACTTTTGTGTGTTTCTAAAAAGGTGCACTTGTGTCTGATGAGTCCCCTTCTCAAGAGCAGATGACAAGTGAGCACTTTAACAGCAAAGCCTACGCTTAAATGCTTTTTGTTTTGGCCACAGTAAGCATTACTCCTTCAGTCTGGATCTCCTGTGGATGGATTGAGGAGATTACTCCTAGTCTGGCTCCTTGCTTGTGCAGGGAAAAGGCACTGATCCCAGTGGAATGTTTGGTGGCAGACTGGGCACTGCCACTCCAGTGTGGTGGACTAGGCCTGGTGAAGGATGAGAGGAAAGGAAGAACCAGAAGACAGATCTGCTGACAGCTGTTTGATAATTTGGGTATGTTAACACCGTGAGGCCACAGATCCCTTGGTTTCGCCAGGATCATGCCCAGCTCTCTGTGTTAGAGGGAATAACTGCTACACCCACCAGGGGCTGGAGGAGAAAAACAATGCACCAAGGAGACAGTATCTTTCATGCAGCTTTCCCACTGCTATTGCATCTTTCTGCCTCATTTCAGAACAACAGATGTTGCTACAAAAGTAGCCTGCCTTTCTCCTTACCCACCACCATCACACCAACACCACATTTAACTTGCACTGCTCTGAATGTGGCCGTTCATCTCAATGGGCTCTTTTCCCTTGTAGCATCTCTTTTATGCTTCATGGGAGAAATGGTTTTGAACTGCTCCCATTTTCTCCCTGTGACCAGGGTTTGTCAGTGTCTGTTTTAGCTCAGGTGATGTGGGACAAGGCTTAAAGCCAGCCCAGCAAATGGCTGTCATCAACACACTGCAGCCTCAAAGTCACCCGGAGGATTCCGAGCAGCAGAACAACAGGCAGTGTGTACAAGAGGAATGAAGGAGAAACCAAGCTAAAAATAGAACATGCCTCGTGAAACCATCAAGTGTGATCACACCTAGGACACCCTGCTTTCATGGGCACCAACTTTGCTCACAGAGGAGAGGGATTTAAAATAAACTAACGACCAGGATGCTGTGTGGCTATTGCAACACCCTGGCTGTCACTTTATAAACTGTACATTGCATATTGATTGCATTTGGATGTGATGTGGTGAGCTCTCTGGGGTCATTTCTCATCTAAACCTGCAGAAGAACAGGATAACCCAGCAATGTAAGCACAGGTATATTTATTTTGGAAGAGGACCACTACTTGTGCAATTCACCTCCTCATCCCAGACAGAGGACTAGGAAAGGCTAACACAGCAGTGTGAATGTATGGCAAGGAAATAATTTGAACACTTTAGTTGCATAGAGTGAGAAAGGTGGGAGAGTTCTGGTTAAAGAGGATTGCCTTTTCATCTGGAATGCCACATGTAGTGTCCTATGTAGTTTGAAACAATTTAATTGTGGCTTTTCTCTGCCTTTACTCAAAGCACATCCAAACTAAAATAATAGTAATAATAATAAAAAAAAGCTGAATGAAATTTTAAAAGCTTGTTTAATGAGACAATTCCTGTCAGAGGCTCCCTGAGTCTTCATCTTCTCCCCTGTGTATGAGTCAGAGTGCTAATATTTCTGTAACCTTGCCCCTGGTTGCTGAGCCTCTGGTGCAGCTTTGAATTCACTGTAGCGAGATGAATGTGCTTACAGGGATGTAAAAAGCCATTAATACCCAGCCAGGTCAGTAGGCTATTTATACACTGCATTCAGTTTTACTTTGGAGACCCTCCAGGAGAGGTTTTGGGCTGAAGAAGCATCTATCTGGGTAAGGAACTGCAGAGGAGCAGGGCATGGTTCTGCCTCAGGATAACGCTGCAGTTCAGCTCTGCAGAGCTCTCTGTAAGCTCCTATTTGGCCATGCACTCCTTATCCCATCACAGTGCACATATGCAAGATGTACAGGCATGGACATGCCCTGGGACTCTCCTAAATTTAGAGTTTGGCACATGTTTAAGCTCTCTTCTGCACGCTGAACTATATTTAGAAGGTGTGACTCCAATAGCAAATCCTTTTCCCTCTATTCCCTGCTTTTAAACCTTTTGAGACATATTTATACTTTGGTCTGTACTACCTATTGCCTAAACACATGGAGATATACTGCTTTAATGGTATTTTTTTAATAGCAAACCAAATCTTCAGATATGGAACTAAAGCTGCTGTTATAGCATAGATTTATCACCGAGATTTTCTCTCGGTATTTGGTCCGTTAATCCATTGCAAAGAACCCAACAGCTTTTGACTTTGAATTTCCAGTTCGTGTAGCTTAGGTGTAGGTTGTTTTCCTCAATACTGCTCCTCAAGGGCTAGTGCCACGCAGGGTTTCACGGCCAAAATCCATCCCTGATCTCTGCTTTCCCTGAGTGCCACAGCTGTTTACTTGACCCAGTTACAGTAGGAAGTGTTTAGGCCACTGCAAAGAGAGTGTGGGGACCATCCTTATGTTATTCCCAGGGACAGATTCTGGTGCCTCTGGTTGCAAGTCCAGTCCTCTGTTGGAATCACAGAATTGTTTAGGTTGGAAAAGACTTCTAAGATCATCGACTCAACTGTTAAGCCAGCACTGCCAAGTCCACATCACACTTTTCCCTTCCCCATGACCTGAGCTGTTTCTTGTGCTTAAATGTGAAAGTCCTGATGTTTCAGCAGGTTTTGAATAAAGTATTAGCATTTACAGATGTGTTTTGTGGATATATTAAAACAGTGTTTTGTTTAGTGTCATTGTTTAGACTGAGTTGGAGGGCCACCTTTACATCTTTAATTTGACTTAAAGGCCATCAGAGAAACTTGGCTCACACAGAGCACCCTGGTGCTTTTTAGAGGATCTGCTTTTCTTGGGAAGACAGGTTACACCACTGGGAAAGTCTGTGCATGCCAGAGGAGCACTGGGCATGATCCTGAGGAGTTCCTACCCCACACCCTGGGAAGGACATCCATGAACCAGAGGACCCTGCTCAGCCAGGCTCTGATTCTTCCTCTAAGCTCCAGCAGATTGAGCTGGGGTGGTTCTGTCTGGTGTGGAAATTCTCTTTGCCCTCTCTCTTCTCTCTGGGATTATCTCACCAGGAATAACAAAGAGGAGGGTGCCAGCAGGCTGCTGTTCCATGGTTTGGGCATGTTGTGTATCCTTGTGCCTCGGGTACCTGCAAAGGGTGCCAAGCCCTTACTAATGTTCATCTCAGATCGAGTGCTGCTGGCATAAAATAGCTGACTAAAATTATTCCTCATTCCTTCCTCCTCCAGCATTTCATTCCCTGAGGAAAGGAGTCTGTATTGATTTATGACTCAATGGGAAAAGCGACTATTCTTTTCCATAGGTACCTAAAACTGTTTAGTTCATTTTTCTCCTCTCATTTTTCTTCTCCTCCAAGCTCCCGGGCTGTGTGGAGCCATGCACCACCTGTACTCTTATCTGCTTCCATGGGGATCCAGATGCCCTTTAAACAGTGGTTGGATTATTAACAGCTCACAACAGAGGAGGGAAATTTAATACAGCAAATGGATCAGGCTGGAAATCTGTGAAAAGCTGACTTGCCTTCTTTTTTCCCCTGCTGTCACTAGTCCATCTTCCTCCCTTCCTTTCTGTTGCTCACAGAAAGGCGGCCATATGGGAGGTGCCCGTTTTGGAGGATGTTATGGAAAAGTTCTGGAGGATAAATACCAGGCAGAGATGGAATCTTACAGCAAGCTTTTCTGAACTTGAGCAAAGCCTCAGCCATTTGCACAGGAGAAACAGCACCCTGGGCTATGTCAGAGCATTTTCTTGTGCCTAGGAGTGCCCAGAGGTCCCAGATTGTTTTGGTCCCAGTCTCTCGTGTGCTGCCCAGGAAACACAAATAAACCCTTGTGTTGTCAGGCTGGGACACAGCAAGAAGTTCCCTTGCTTACAGCTGGTGTGGGGAATGCTTTTCCTAAGCCACACATGTCCTTTTATAGGGAGGAAAGGCTTGCAAGGGGGAATGTGAGCAGAAATGGCACCTGGGCTTGCTCTGCGAGCATCTCCCACCCTGTGCCAGGGTTCTCCCATCAGCACTGCAGGTGGGGGCCAGGTAGGACACTTCTCAGCTCTCCCCAGTCCCACCAGCACCAGAAACCCACTCCAGCTGCCACCCCTCCTTGCTTGTGAGGAGATGGCTTTGATGAGGCAGAGGAAGCACAGGCTTCACCCTTGCTACCCAAAAGCGGCAGCTGAGGGTGGTCCAGAGGGCAGTCCCACATGTTCCAGGGAGGGAATGAAGGAATTATTTCCTTCTGTATCTAGCTCAGAATTTTCATAACTAATAAATTAAATGAATACTTCCAAAAATGAAAAAAAAAAAAAAAAACTTTGGCTCACAGGGCTCTGAAAAAGAATCACATAATCTTTCAAATTTCTTTTTTTCCTAGTCAGTTATTCAGATAGCACCCAATAAAAAATGCAAAGCTGGATTGGTATGAGAGGTGGGAAAAGTTTTAGCTTAGAATAACATTAAACAATCAAAACACAGTAAAAGATAAATTCCTGGAGTGCAATTACATTATGCCAAAAGCAGACATGGTCGTATATATTTGACACCTATAGCAGTTTGGAATTGTCTGATCCTGTAATATTTCTCAGATGATTAAATACAGCTCAGATTTGTGCACTGCACAGCAACCTGAGCCCAATTACTACCCATGTACTCCTGGGTGCCAGCTGTGTGTTTATTTTCACAAGGAATCTGCAACTGAATAACCACACTGGTCAAGGAAAATCTGAAACTGAAGATAAAAAAAGTCAGCAGAATTCCAATTTAAGTCAGTACTAAAGCTGTCATCTTTAAGGTCTTTCCTCCTTAAAATAAAGGAGAAAGGGAAAAGAAAAATAGGTAGGATAGTTTATACCTTTCAGATTTACTTTTTCAGGGCGTTTTTAAATTCAGAGGGAAAAAACCTCCAAACCCTGTATGGGTATTTCAGGTCTTCAAAGACTTAAATCCTGGTACCACAAAACACATAGACCTTGGATAGTAATGAAATGAAATGAAATGAAATGAGGAACTCTGCATTCTGCTTAGAGTCAGAACCTGAAATTCAGAAAATCTCTATCATGATTTTAAAAAGTTGGTCTGTATAGAGTTTGTTGTGTGCTTTCTCAGTGTTGTTTCAGAGTCTTTTTTTCTTTGTGCAGTCTTTGTTTTCTTACGTTCAGAGAAAATTGCTTGGAGCAATGGTTTGTACTTCCAGATTCTGTGTTAAAATTGTTCCTCCAATATTAGGTGTTGTCTCAATGTGCTTATATTTGTGTGCTCTATATTGAGAGATTGAATCTCTAAATATACTCAGATGTTACTCCCCAAAACCAATGTATTTCCTTGGAAAGTGGTTGTCATCAAAGGTGCAATTTTTGACAATGATTTCCCGAAAGTGGCTGTTTTCCATGCAAAAGACTTATGCAGGCTGATAACTTGTTTGACACAGGCTGTCAGAGTACTACCAAATGTTTAGGTACTACTGAGCTCTGCTGAGATGGGTGCTGTGAGCTGGAGGTAAAAGCTCTCTTTGCAATCATCCCTCTGTCTTCCAGGAGACAGGCAAAAAGCACTGAGTGCTCCGGAATGGGCCAGGAGATATTATTTTTCTCTTAAAAATATTTCTCAGGAAATGTGGAGATGACACCATAGTTTAAAAAAAAAGTAATGAAATCCTGTGAGAACACCTCTTATCCTGACATTTCCCAAAACTTTTCCACAGAGCCCCTGTTGGGGAAGTGGAGATGGATGAAAGTGAGGAGTAAGTAAGGAGCCTGCTGACAGATGGAAGCAGTAACTACCTAGCAGAGCTACCCAGGCTTGGCCTGTGGAAGCAGAAGGGTGGTGTCTCCTCCTGCTTTTTGGCCCGTAGGCATTTATCGCCCTTCGGTCGGATTTCCATGCTCCACCTCACAAGGGTGGAACTCCATTGGCTTCGCTTAAATTATTACTGGTTTAGATATTGTTATGTTTTTGGCGACCCTCCAAATTCAGTCTAAACCACTGAGTTTTACATGGCTTCCACTCAAACCCATTAATTGGCATCAGTTCAGTTGAAACTTGGTCAAAGCTTGACATCGGCTTAGCATATATTTGTGAATTTTCAAAATTATAAGTGCTGGGTGACACATGTCCTCATCGTTTCCATTACTTCCTAATGGTAGGTGTGTAACAAGCCAGATCTGATGTGTCTAAGTCAAAATAAATTCATTAAGTCAATTTATATTTGCATTTTGCCAGGCTGTGATATCGATCTGTGTGCATTTTAAGACATGGGAACATTGTGCCTATGTCCTAGGAGTGTTTATTGACCAAATACAGGTCAGCAGATGCTTAGCAAGCAGCTTTCAGCTTTTGTACTTTTTTTCCCAATGAACAAGGTTCCATTATCTAGAGTTTTACAGAAATAATCTCAGTAAACTATACATGAGACTTCAGAGCTCATATAGGAGGAGAACATTTGACAAAAAGAAAGAAAATAGTGCCCATTTTAAAAAAATGCAAGTGAGGCAGCTGGAAAGTACCTGAGGAGTTTGCATTCTTGATTCCTCTTTGACTATTTTTGTCAACATCAAAATATCATCATCAAATATCATACCCATCATGAAATGCATAACATACAGAAATGCAATAGCAGACCAACATCCCTGGATATTTGGAGGATTCCACCGTGTTGGTCATTCACTGTGTTGCAAATCATCTACAAAGGAAATAAATCTATTCAACCTATCATTAACCTTTTCCCTTCCCCTCTTCCTTTTTCCCCAAATCTAGCATTAAAGATAGGTTAAGAATTTTGCAGGTGGGGTTATAAACTTAATGTGAAGCTTTAATCTAGAATATAAGATATGGAAACATGCTTTTAATATGAGTGTGTGGAGACTGTTTTTATCAGGGGAAGTATTATTCTGCCCTGGGGTTTTTGTTTGTTGCTTCAACTGAAGAAAATGAGGCTGTTAATTTTGAAAGTTTTAAATGAAAGCCTAAGTTGAGGAGGAAAAACTTGGTGCTGCTGCTAACAATTTGCCCACAGAATTTAATAATACAAATAATTACAGAAATGATACAAAATGCAAGCAGGCAGCAGCATCTTTGTCAGCTGTTTTTATAAAGAAGGCAGAAACCTTTGAAAGGAGAACAGCAGCGAGGAGAACAGGCGCGCTGGGATATGGACCTGCTCTGTATGAGCAAGGGATTTAAGAGTTTCTTTTCATCAGCTCATGCCAGCAGCAAGTTTCATCTCCAAAAGCCAAAAATTTGGTTTTCATGCATTTAACTTCCAGCTAGTTGGAGCCTTTAATAGGAGCCTTGTCCACTTCATGGAGGCTCTGGTGCTTTGGAAAATGTAGCTTTTGCCATGCCTAATGCTGCTCTGCTTTTATGCTAAACTGAATAAACACAATCTGTTTTAACACTCACTTTCCTTCTGCTTAGTGCTTTGCACCCAATATTAATAAAAGTTTGTTGTGTAAAACTGTGCTTCCCTGGACCCACGAGGGATCACGTGGCTTCTGCATGCTCTGCTTTACTGTCCAGAGAGGCGGCTGGAGGGGATTTGGACATTTTACTCAGCATATACTAAGTTCAAATACACTCCTTTTTTCCCATGCTTTGCCAAATTTTTTCTGTGTCAAAGCTTGGGTTGTGGCTTGGGGAGTATGTGCCTGGCACGCTGGGGAGTGCTGGGGGAAGTGGGGGGACAGCTGAGGAACATATGGCTTCAAACCACAATTTTTTGCTTTCCTTATCCCCCAGAATTGCAGGGGCTGTGAGTTTAGAGCACCTCCCCAGGGCTTCTTTAAATTGCATCCAGCTGCAGTGGCCTCTAATGGGAATAGTCCATCACAGCGGTCAGCAACGTCAACACCGCTCCCAGCCGCAGCTCCCAAATCCACGGGCTGGGTTGTGGCCATCCCCAGGGGCTGGAGACATTATTATTTCTCCAAACATATTGCTGAACGTTGTGCTATCCCAATAAAAATGTAGAGAGAGTCCTAGGAGCACCCCACTTGAGTGAACACTGCTGGGTAACACAAAATGACAAACTGGACCGTAATCGCAGTGCTGCGAGGGGACCTGGCTCCATAAAGGGACGTTGACAGCGTTTGCAGCACACTTCAAAATGTGTTCCTAATGGGATTAAGGTCACCCAAGTGACATGGGTATGACAGAAGGCAACACGAAAATCTATGGCCTGGTGTGTCAATAGCAGTGAAATAACATGGGGATTATGCAATTATTTTCAAGAGCAAGTTAACAATCGGGGAGCAGTCACGCATTAAACCATTTATAGACTGGAAATAACAGCTTCTTAACCTACTGTAAACACTGATTTTTTTTCTTTTTTTTTTTTGCTAAACTGCTGTAAAACACGAGCAGCAACATGCACATTATGTGATAACTCAGGGAAGACATAATAAATGCTAATTTAAACTGAAAAGGAGCAAATTGGACAGGCCTGGGCTGTGGAAGCACCACCATCTAAATCTAGCACAGGGTTTGAACTAAAGATGTTACAGCGTGAAAGGTCAAAATCATCCAATGACTTCTCAAAAGGCTTGTTCTTTATGGAATATGAATTCTCTTATGGAATCTTTTTCCCCTCAGTCCCTTCCTCCCCCAAATCCTGGGAATATTAAGAAATGCACAAACCAGATGACCTCTGTAGAAAGATGAATGGAGGCATTATAAAGAGATGAGTGTCTGCAGATGGGGAACAGTCATCCTTTTTGTTGCTTCCCTCTCACTGTAAAGTCTAGGAATGAAATCATGATCCCATTAGTGTCAGAGTGAATGTAGCCAGAGGAAGGATGGGTCAGGATATTCACCACTGTCTTTTGTGTACCAAAACTCGAGAATCTTGCTTGACAAACCCAAACAGGTCTTTGTATTTTCGTTATTCCTGAGCTGGCAGAGGCTCCCATAGCTCATGCATTTCTCTTCACTGTCCACATCTTGGATGGAATCTGTTCACAACAGACCCTGGGCCTGCCCCTGTAATCCCATTCCCTGATGGTGTGAGGAGTCAAGTCCATTTTCCCTTAATCCTGTAGGGCTGTGCTGAAATACAGCATCACGGGGTTTTGATAGCAGTGGAAGAGACAGAGAAAGGACCAGCACACTGGGAAGAAAATCTGATAAGAAACCTCTAGGAATCACACCCCCAGCCCAGATAGCTTCCCATCCATGCTCTGCCTGATTTGGAAGGTGGGCTTCAAATTGGGCTTCCTGTGTCTTAAGGCAAATCCCTGCATTAATCACAAAGGAGCTTCCTTACTGACTTTCAAGCTCTCCTTCTGCCCCTCTCATTTCTTCACAGGATGCTTTTGGAAGTAAAATAAAACAAAATGTGAAATTAAGAAAATTTAAAAAAACAACAAACCCACACCGTGTTTCCTGTCCAATACTCAAGGATGAGAGCAGGCAGCTGATGGGAAATAGATGAATACATGTATTTTCTTTGATCTGCATGTTTCTGTGCCCATTCTGTGTTTGTGTTTCTTCAGCAAATGGGGCTGGGAACATTCTGACTGTTGGGTTTGGGTTGTTTGTTGTTTTTTGGGTTTTTTTAATATTTACACTGCAAACACAACATGAAAGCATTTAGTTTGACACTATAGTCATTCCAGGAATGCCAGATTCAGCTTGGTTCACCTAAATTGTAGGCTTCAAGCCTAATGGGTGAGACCAGCTGAGATTTGAATCTCCAGTATATTCCTCAATGACAAACTGAAGCAAGAGTGGACTTCAACGTCCTTTTTGAAATTGCTTATGATTTCAAATACTCATCCAGAAGTAGTGCAAAGTTCTACTTTTGCTGATGAGCCTCATTTTGTTGAGTTTTCCATAAAATGAAATGAAATGAAACAACGGTGTCAGAAAAGCCAGACATATTATCACTAAAGGTTACTTATGTTGTTTTATTTCCTTACATTTGTTTCTAATTTACCTTGCTTTAAACTTTGTTCTAGGCAATGCCCAGCTTTGTGGTCCATTGATTCCTGGATCCCTCCCAACAGTGTTTTGGGGCTCAGGAGGTCTGACCAGTCCTTGCACTTCTCCTTTGAGTGGCTCTAGCACCATACTCAGTTTCATCATACCCTCAGTTTTTGCCTGTGCCTGGCAAATCTTCCCACTTTCGAAATACCTCCTTGTGAAAAGGCAAGGTTTATGTGGAATCCAGTCTTCCAGCTAAAGAGCTAAGGAGGAGTGTCCCAAAACAGAGCTCAGGCTGGGACTTGCAGACATTTGTGTTTTCACCCAGCTGGGTGATTTCATCACTGGAATACAGAAGAGTGGGAAGTCAGAGCAATGCTACAGGTGAAAGAACCAAGGCAGGCTGGTAGGTGTGTGTGAGGGAGATGTGCAGTCTGTCCACAAAACCCAGAGTAAAGCTACTTTTGAGGATAAAGCAACAAAGGTGAAGACCAAGGATGTGACTCAGGACCTCTGTAGTGGGTGTGAAGGGCACAGTGGGTGGAGGGACTGTTGACAAGTGATAGGACAAGGGGTAGAAGAAAGTGTTTCCTGTGAGGGTGGCGAGGCCCTGGCTCACCACAGGTTGCCAAGAAAAACTGAGGATGACCCATCCCTGGAAGTGTTCAAAGCCAGGTTGGAGGGGACTTGGAGCAACCTGGTCTAGTGGAAGGTGTCCCTGCCCATGGCAGGGCGGTTGGAACAAGATGGTCTTTAAGGTCCTTTCTAACCCAAATTGTTCTGGGGTCTGTGACTCTGTTCTATGATTGCAGAAATGAAAAGTCACAGAAGGACCAAAATTTAGATTCAGTCCAGAGAAGAGCTACAAGTCTCAGAAAAGATGCTCTAAAAATGAAAGTATTCCATAAACACACTCAGAGATTGGAATCATATGTTCCTTGAAATGAAGAAAGTCACTGGCTGCCTTGACAAGGCTCCACAGGGAGCAGAAGGTGGAGGAAATGAAAGAGGAAATGCTATTTTTATGTCCCCAATTTGTTTCTATATACAGTACAAGAATCAGTCACTTGCGTTGTTAAATGCAGTAAGAGTTTCGCTTCTTTTTCTTCGAAAAGGTGACTCATGGAGTTGTGCGGTGCCAAGACAAACTCGTTTATTCCCCTCCATCGAGCATTTCACTTTTCCTGCAGTGTACCCTGCAGGAAACCTGAGAGTTATTGGGACTGTCAGGATTTCTCTGTTAGGACCAATCCATTTCTATTACTTCTTTCTGTAAATTTTAATTGTTATTCCCTTTCCTGTATTACTTGAGTGACACAAGCTGTATAGAAATAAAGAGCACAACACTCAGGAAGGAAACCCACATGCAGTGAAACAAGAATAATAGTACCGAGTGATAAAATAAAAAGTGCTGTAAGATGAATTTTCAGATCAATGAAATGTTTGTACAGGATGTTGAATTTCATGTTAGAGCATCGGCTAAGTTTTCTCAATCAATAGAAATTCCTTTTTCATCGGGTTAAAGATATAGCAAAGAAAGGATGGAGTGGTATGAGGTATAAATGATACCCAGGCTACTTCCCGCAGTAATGCGGCATGCCAGGATGATCCCCCATAAATGCCTAGCTGGCCATTTCCTGAAGATTATAAATGCAGACTACTGTTTAAAAAACCTCCCGGTTTCTGCGAGAGAACTGGCACAAACAATAAAATTCATCTCTCCCAGTTAAGTGTGATGAATGCGCTCTAGAGAAGGCTGGGCTCTGTGAAGCCGTACGTGCTGGTGGGCGTATGGGTTTCCATGTGCTTTTATACGATGCCGTGGCTGGCTCTTCAATTACCTCCTACAGAACCAGTCGTGCAAGAGGATAAAGAGACTGACACGAAATAAAGCTGAGGTTGGGCACTGCTTCAGTTTTAGAAATAAGAACGTTGTGTCGATTGGATTATGAAGTCTCACATCTGGATCATCCACTCTCACAGTCCAAGCTGGGATCAGTGCTCTGCTTTATAAACTATTATTAGATATTCCCTGGGCTAGAAACAACGATCTCCTTTCTGCCCTACCAGACGAGTGCTCTAATTGCCAGCCCTCGGGGCCAGTCTCTTGCTTTCCATCTTTGAGTCTTGCTGGAGCTTTGCTGAAATGGTTAAATATTCAAGAGGTGTAAAAGAGACAGCCCACAGCCTGACCAGCAAGGTAGTCATGGGAGAGCTGGGGAAGGGATCAGGTCAAGAAAGGTGAGGAAGCGAGTGTGGGTTTTCCACTGGCTTTTTATAAAAACACAGATTTTGACAGCTGACTGGGTTCCAGCCCTGCTTGGAATTCTCTAAGCAAAAGAGAGACTCACCCCATAAAATCCCCTAATTTCACTGCTAATCAAGTGAGTGCCCAAGGCATTTCTCTGCCTGACTTAGGGCAGCCTGCAGGTCCTGATAGCTACCTGGTCTGGTTTGGTGTTCTCTTTGTACAGAAATTCCCTGCTGGACCTGAGAAATCTGTCATAAAATGTCTGTTTCTGAAAAATTAATTGAAATTGCTGTTGGCTGCCTTCCCTGAAGATGTACTGGGCATCTTCAATTAACCTTTGTGAATTCTTTACTAATATTTTGTTATATATAGATATAGGGGGGAGGGGAAATGACATGACTGGATTTCTGTTGTTTTTTGGAGAGTAAATAATCCCAATACACCTATGTATAGGATGAGGCATCAAGCTGCAATTGTTCAGGTTTATAAATATCTATAAATTGGCATGCAGCTACTTACAGCATTTTTGCATGTCCTTTTCCACATTATGTTTTGTTGCAGATTACAGACTGCTGTCTAATGCCTCTAAGCATATAATTTGTAGCAATAAACACCCAGCCATGTATTTACAATAGATGTTAGGAAGAAGCTGGCTTGCTAATCCCGCACTAAATGCCTTAGTTATTTTGTGCAGGATTTCACCCTCAGCGGTGGCTCTCACAGTTTCTTCTCCTGTCTCAGCTGCTGGCTGCTGGGTAATATTTTGTTTGTCCTAGTCAGGCTAATGTGCATTTAAACATGTTCATCAGAGTTTTCTGTGCTTCTGTTTTGTACAAATCCCGTTCTCAGGTTTCTGTTACTTTGAAACCCCGAGGAATTTATACCAAAGCAGTAATGCCATATTTGCGTCCATAGCAAACTGCTGGGGATGCTGGCATATATAAATCTGGTTTGTACAGCAGTGTGAGGTCAGCCAAGGAACTGCCAGCACCCTTTCAAGCTCTTTCTGGACCAGAAAAGAGATAGTGCTGCTGCCTCTAATATCTAGGTGCTTTAACCTCTGGAAGCTATCTCCAGGTAGCAGTAGTGGAGGAAAACCTGGATTTTGTCATTCCTGAGTCTGGATTTGGGGTCTCAGAATAGCAAGTAGTTAAACCAGCACAGATAACGAGGAATGCCATTTATAATTAGCATTTCACTCCATAGGAAGCGATGAGCTACACACCCAATATTCCCAGGGTTCAGAGGAACTCTACATTTGAGCCTGGCAAGTTAATATCTCCAACAGATTAAGGAAAAAACATGCCAGCTGGCAATTAGGGCTCTGAGCCCTGGTCACAGAAACATCTGCTCTCCTTATCGTGTGCTTCAGTTCTTATGTAACCATGCATGGCTTTCTCTCTGTTCAGAAACCACTCGAGCACATAATAAATAAAAATCAGTGTATTGAAACCTCCTGCATGGCCTGACGCCTCCTCAAGAATTTATTGAGTCACTTCATGTCACTGAAAACTCCTGTAAGATTTAGAAGATAACAGTGCTTGAGATGCTGTAGGTAGGGATAAAATGACAGCTGATCAAAGCACTAACCCTCTTTTTCATTTAGAATATAATTATCCAAACAGGCAGAGTTGATAAGGAAAAAAAGGGTGCATTTTTTCCAGTGAAAAATAGAAAATAACTGTTTCCAAGTTCTACAGTAAAACTGCAGTGTGTCTGACACTGACTTCTGACTCTGCCCAGACTCACCACCCAGCTCTATTCTCCTCCACTGAGGACATTTGTTTTCTGTGGAAAAGACCTTCAGGATTACAAGAGCATGAGGTCATCTAGCAAGTTCCTTGACCAGGATGTTTGAACACCCAGACCATGGAAGTACCAGACATAACTATTGACTTATCCTTTGCAGCCCACATATACATGGCTGATAATATAATACAACATATTTCCCATAAATGTTCAGATGCACACCCTTATAAAAACTGTCTGAGGAACTTGTTCTGCTATGGAAAAAATTAAAAGTCTTTTTTTAAAACATAGTTCAGCTGAGCTAAAAAATATTTTTCAGGTTTCCTGTGGGCCTGAAAAAATAATTTCTTTGACTCAACTTCTAAAAATTAGATCAAGTTATTGTCTTAAGTTTCTATGAATACAATTAGTAAGAAATGTATCTGTATGAAAAGTGACGGATGTAATATATGGGTGGACATAACATAACATTTTACTTCATAGAACCTATGTCAAGGTTAAATCCCTTGATTTTGCTGCTTAAATAGTGTCAACTGATTTATCGGGAAAGCAGAGAGTCTTCATTTCCTCCCTCAGGGTAAGCCAGGACTTTGTTATCTCAGATATTTGCACTGCAGAAAGCAGCATCCCTTTTGGAGCAACTTCCTAGGCAAACCTTAAAGAACTGGTTCTAGCCTATTTTTGACCACATCGATCTCCCTCTGGTTGTCCTGTCTCTGTCACCACAGATATTCCATGATCACTTTGCTTCTTTTAGACTTTTTTGTCCCAGCAGTTTCATTATTAGTGCAGAAATAACCTGAAATGAATAAGGCTGTGGAAACAGGATGCTCTTGTTGTTTCGACACACGTCCCACAGCCCTCCCTCTTCTAGGAAGGAGTGAGCAGCCTTGTTGTGAAAGTTGTTAAATGGAGAGTGAGCAAATCTGACCTAAAGCACTCAAAGAAAAAATTTGAGTTGTTATTATCATCCATGCAGGCAGTAATTACAATTTTTCATCATTTACACAAGCGCCTGGGAAATCACTCCTAATGGTTTTAGGGTAGCACTTAGAGCGTAAACTGTGGGATAAGGATACGGATAACAGTGGAATTTCAGGCAAGATTTAAATAAATCCTTCAAGTGGGCTTACAGTTGTATGGCCTTCAAGGACTTTACCTTCTGCTGACCTCAAACTCATCATCCCAAACTGCAGAGATATCAGGACACCAGCATTTCTGGTGGCATCAGACTTTTATAAGTACACTCACTGCTAATCACTGAGGAATTAAGTAATTCAGTCAACTCAGCCTTGCCCTTGATTTCCATTTGTAATGGATCGGGGCTTTATGGCAATATATCTCTGTCAAAATCAAAAAAGTTTAAGTTTGTATTAGGGTTTTAGGCAGAGAAACAGAGAAAACAGGAAGAAAATGAACCCCTTGAAACTGCAATCCTTGCACTTCACATATTCATATTGTATGAACTTGTAACTTCATCACCAGAGGCAGAGAAAAGTGATATCTCTGTGTGTGTGTGTGTGTGTGTGTGTGTATGTGCTCCATCCGTGTGTCCTACAATTAAGTTAATAAATGTAATAGAAATAGCATCAAACAGGTAGAAAAATGCTAAGAATGTCCTTAGTGCTGTGCTGCACTCTTGACTGTTTTCACAATGGCAGAACTCTCATTAATTCTCATTATGTGAGATGAGTTAATGTAATTAACAGTAATGTTGTTGTGTCATGATACCCTAGGGATAAATTGAGGCAGTTTGAAAGGAGAGGTGAGAGAGTATTTTGAGTGAAGTGATACAGCTGCAAACACCAGGGAATCTTTTTGGCACACAAACCCTTCCTCAGGACTAAAGAGAAACATCAAAAAATTGGGCCATTTTTTCTAACCTCCAGAAGGGCTTCTGTGCCCAGAAGTTTTGGGTTTTTTTAAAAACTGTTTTAGCTGCCATAATGAAAGATTTTACCTCTCTCTACAAGCTTCACCTGACTACACCTGGGCACTGAATGCAGATATTGCTGATACCAACCACAAGAATAATAAAATAAATATTTCCTGCTCTGAAATCCCCCTTCTTCTATTCTTCACCATCAGGTATGAACTGCACCACAACTCCCACTTTATTAAAGAGAGGGAGTTGCAGTAAAGAGATAACAGAATCGGGTTTCTATCTGCAAAGGCCCACTCATTTAGATGATGCTGTAGCAGATGCAGCAAACACCTCACAGTAAAAATATTTCCAAACAGGAGATTATCTTTCCTGGCTGTCCATCCTTATGGATATGCATTGCTTATCTCCTGCTCGGCTGCGAGAGCCTCCTGTGAGAAACAGTTTATACATTATTCAGGCTTAGCCGACTGATAGAGTAGATTGACCTTGTCTCCTGTGAAAAGAAGCAACTTTTTTTTCCTTTGTGGTGGCTTGCAGAAGAATAATGGCTGTGATGATAATGAATAGCTTATTCATATTTCAGAAGTGGAATACCAACAGCATGCTAACTAGAGAAGGTCAGGGCACACGAGAATACAGCGCGAACCTCTTAACCTTGAAGAATGATTTAGGAACTTTTGCTTTTGTTAGGAAACTCTAATCAGCCTTGTAATGAACGCTTGATCTTCTCCTCTTCACGCCATCCCCCTAATCCTTTCCTAGATCACAGCTACTTCCATGCCTTGCTGGAGTGCAGCTGGCTCCAAGGACCACGTGTGCTCTCTGTTGGTGCAAAAGCCCCTCAGAAAGCTTAAATATTTGTGAAAGTGAACCAGGTTTAAGAAGGAACAACTGGGTGGCCCCAGGAAGAGAGAGAATAGGAAGACCCAAGAAAGGTCCTGGTGTGCTGGGCATCAGTTCTGGAGCTCCCAGCACCTCCTTCATCCCTCTTTGCACGGGGAAGCCCAGCCCAGAACTGGAGTCCCTTTCCCACCTGTGGAGGACAAGATAATGGGTTATCTCTGGCAACTCTTCCCTCCTGAGGGGGATGGACAGCCAGGAACTGTCTCTCTCTCCAGGATACAACTCTGATTTGCAACCATCAGAGCAGAAATATTGAGATCCATTCAGAGGGAAGACAAAAAGCAATCCAGATCATGACAGAAAAGATTTTAATCTTTTAATTACCAGTGTCACCTGCTTTGGTTTGTTTATTATCTATGATCCCTCAAAAAAGTTATTTTCCCTGAAATGCTCAAGCAGATATTACATTAGTGGCTTATTTAGCTATTTTTATTGAAAGATGTGCAAAAATTTGAAGAGGACTTTTATTCAACTGTCAGAGTCCCATATCTGACTATCTACATAATAGTTTCATATTTCCAGTCCATGGCTGTATCCTTTTCTAAAGCTGAAGCAAATCCTCTATTTTGGAACCATCTGAGTGTGACAATTGTAAATTTTACACTCCGGGAGGTCTGATCCAACCTCCATTAGAATTGACTGGAAAATTCTAATTTATCTTAGTGTGAGCTGGACTGGGTGCCCACAAAATGTCTCCAATACCCTTTTGTATTTTGATGGCTGAAAGTGCATGAATGTGGCATGGATTGGAGACATGACAAAGGATTTATAACGCTCAATCTTCACTCAGTAATGGAAAGGGACCAGTCTGGAAGTTGTTAGCACGTAAAGTCAGGAGCTACAAGCTTGTGAAGGAGGAGTGATTAAGGTACCCATTTCCTACCCTCCTCATGTGTCCTGCCTCTAAATCAGGTGGTGGGAAGGGGGTTGTTGTTGGGGTTTATGATGGGAGTGAGAACTGGTTAATTCTGTCAATAAGTGAAATAAGTTACCTGTTGGTTGCAGAAAGTGTAGGGGTTAATTAAAATTGTGATTGCTGTGGCCTTAGCAAACAGGTCACAGCTCTCAATCAAGCGTGTGGGCTGGTTGTTGATGTCCCTGCTGCTGGCTGCTGTGAAATTCTGTGCAATTTCAGTGCACAGAAATTCCGCCCTGGTGGGTCCCTGCAGGGAGTCTCCTGCACAGAGACAAGTCAGATGTTTAAAGCCAGAATTGGAGAGAATTGGTTTCTGACCCACTGTAAAAGGATCATCATAAAGGGAATAGAGGGGAGTCAGGTCAGCTGGCAAATGCCGTCTTTGCAGCAGCATGTCTGCTCTATTCAGTGCAAAAATGATTTCTCCTTTCTTTGAAGGTTGGTGGGTGTCTGTCACACCAGTCCTGGGCAGGTGGAAGAGGAGTAGAGCAGGAGACAAAGGTGGGGGTGCCAGAAGCATAGAAAGGTTTGAGTTGGAAGGGACCTCTTGTTCCTACACCGTGCCATGTGCAGGAACACCTTCCACTGGAGCAGGTTGCTCAGAGCCCCATCCAAGCTGGCCTTGTACTTGGTGATGAGCTCCCCTTATCACCTGGATCGTGGCTACGTTAGCTGGGTCTTAGGTCTGACCTTCCCAGAAATGAAAATGGTTATGGGAAGTAATCAAACTTCACTGCCACAGAGGTTATCTATCCATATTGGAAGTACTTTTGGCAGATTAAAGTGGAGAAGTTCAGGTTTTTCCTTTCCGCAGAAAGCAAAAAAAGTTAAAAATTTGAGAGTCATTTAAAAAAGGGCAAAAGGACATTAAGGAGAACAGGGAGCTTTTGAACTGCAGTTTCAAAGTGGCCTGACCCAAGCACAGAGGTTGTTGATTATTGTTAACTCATGGACAGAAAAAAAAAACAAACCCTGAGAGGATACAAAACATTGTTTTTTACTTGAAGGTTACAAGGTAGTGCACAAAAGTTTGGTGAAAAAAAAAATCTATCATGTAGGTGCACAAAAAACCACTGTGTGTGAATGTGACAGTGTAGGTACTGAAAAAGAAGGAAATATTTTGTAAATGTAGAGGGGGAAAACCTGTGGGACAAGTATAAGCTGGAGTATGGTTTCAATTAAATTCTGGTTTGTGTTAAAAAAGAAATCAGTCTTAAAAAGAAAAGTCTGCTAGTGTTAAGAACAAAACATATCCAGTAAAACAGTACTTATTATTTATTGCACCTCTGTAAAACTGACTATTGTTAAGTGGTGAAATTTGATAACAGCTTCAGCCTTTGTTACCAGCATATTATAATTATATTTTAGAATTCACTTACTGCCCAGCCAGCAATGAAATGCGTTGTTTCTAGCAAAATGGAAAGCTTCTTGATTGAACAGAACGGCTTGGAATAAAACATTCCTCACACAATAGGTCGTGAACCTTCCCAAGGTCTAATCACAGCAAAGATTTCCTTAGAAATCCAAGGGGATAAAGCATAATTGTGGGATGCAGTTTCTCCTTGTGAAGTATCCTTGCTCTCCACAACGTCCTGCGGAGAGGGAGAGAACCCGAAATGTATCCACAGGCCGTGTTTGCCATGCAGATGTTGTGGTGTTAACAGGTCACTTACAGCCCCCGAGTGAATGTCAAAGCTTTTGTTTGCATGCAGCGAGCACTCGGCATCAGCGGAGCTGCCAAAAGCGATCTGTGAGGAGCTGCGAACGTCAGTGACACCCAGCACAGGAGGATCGATACCCGCACAGGGCTCTCCCGGCTCCGGGCTCACGCTGGAGCCTCCTTCTGTGACTTTCCTCTGCTGGAAACGGGAGCAGGGAAAAGGGCATTGTTTTTCGCGAGCCACATCACAAAACCTTTCGCCTCGGAGCGACTAAATGAGTCAATATGTTGCTTTTCCCCTGCCTGCTGAATGCTGGCTCTTCAATATTTAATAGGCTCCTGGCAGTGGTGCATCTGGTGTCCTCAGCCAGGAGACCGTGACCGGCAGGCTCCCTTCCCCACCCGGCATCCACCAGCAATTCCCTTTGGACAGACCCCTCTTTTCCTGACGGCTTTGGGTTCAGCCCTGCCTCTCTTTTCCCTGGCTCCTACCAGAGGAAGGGCACCAGGCTGCTCAGATGTGACCTTTGCCGGGCAGGTGTTGTGCAGAGGCTTCAATAACCATCCCAAAAGGCTGAAATTCCAGCCGTGCTCCCTCCCAGTGCCAGCTCCAGCAGCCAAAACCTCTTCAGAGGGAATTGCTCCCAAGCCACAGATGTTTATCCATAAGTGACGGGGTCACCAGGGGAAGGGTGAAGATGGGGATAAATAGAAATAAAAATGACATTCAGAGGGAGAAGAGGATCTTGAGCCAGTTTTACTGCAGAGGTCAATGTCTCGTGCAGCTTCTGTACAGGGGACAGCCCATGGCAAAAAATCCTAGGGACATAGCTGGCTACAGATCAGGTCTTGTGTGTTTGAAGGAAACTAAATACATTTTATGTGATCTTAGTAAATTCCTCAAGTACCTGAGCTGAGTTGTTCCTGCAATATTTTACTAATAAAACCTCTGTGCATATTTCTCAGAAAAATTCAGCATGCATGTTGGCATGTGTATCAATTAGCTGTGGAGTTGGTCCACCGTATACACATGTTTATGAGAAAGATTTATGGCATGATTAGGAATTCCCTGAAAGAAATTATGTGCAAAACCCTCACATGACTCTGCAGTGAAAAGCATAAAAGCTACAGAGTATGTGTACATGCTGCAGATGTGTTTAATTTTACCAAAATCTGTGGAGTAACTGTGGATTTGCTGCGGTGTAACGTAACCACATTCAGTGCACTGAGTTTATAAAACCTGTGAAATTTTCTGGAACACTTCAGAACAAAACATGCTGAATTATCTCTGTTGTATGCAAACTGTGTGCTTGAAAACTGTTTTTCTAGACAGCCACAGATCTAACGCAGGAAACAAACTACCTGACCACTTGGAGCTGGATGCTAACCTGAGAGCCATTAGTCACCATAATCCTCTGCTCAGCGACAAGGTTGGATGTGCATGAGGGTGGATTTATCACCACTGATGAGATCTCAGCCCGATCACCATCGGAGCTGAGGCAACAGATGGTTCTCCAAGGAGCCTTCCCTAAGAAAGCAGTGTATATAACAAACACTGCCGATACGTTTTTGTGTGTTTATTCACAACATGTGGGTACATGTATCTCATCTAGTGTTGCTCTTTTTTTTTTCAGTTCATCAGTTTTCCCCTCATTTGCCATTTTCTCACTGCCATTTTGACCTGTATAACCTCGTGACATGTCTTTTTTGAGCATGTCTTTTCTGATCACATGTGGATCCTCCGGTGTGGTTCCTAGCTCACAGCTACCCTGTACTCCCATCCCATCTCAATGACAACAGCCTCTGCTGGTCTCCACAACTTCTGTTCAGAATAATTTCCCCACAACTGCTCCAAATTTAAAGCTCTGGCACCAGACTGCTCTACGAACATCAGCTCCTGCCTCTGTCCTCTGCAACACCACCTGTGACCCCATTCAACCTGAGTTACTGCTGCCCTAAGTCTCACACAACTATTTAGGATGTTTCCTCCATGGCTTTTAAAAGCAATCCTGTACTTTTAACATGTGCCCATCTTCTGCTGATTTTATCTGTGGATATAAGCTCTATTTTTAAGCCAATGGATTTTAGAGCCATTAAAATTGCATTAAAATGCTGTTAATAACACATGCTGGCTCTTCAGCTCTTGGAACTTTGATGTGTCTGGTGGGGAAATGCTCTGGTCAGGCTTTGCTTCTTTCATGGATCAAGAACTTTTGCTCCTAACCCCATGGACTCTCCTTGTCACCAAAGCTAAGAATCACGGAATCTTTTAGGCTGGAAAAGACCACTGTCATCGATTCCAACCATTAACCCAGCACTGCCAAGGCCACTGCCAAGCCATGTCCCCAAGAGCCACATCTGCACATCTTTTACATGCCTCCAGGGAAGGTGACTCGAGCCCTTCCCTGGGCAGGTTCTGCTGGAGCTTCGCCACCCTTCCATTCCTTCACGGGCAATATTCAGTCAAAAACAAGGACAAGCAGGCTGAAAAAAGCCATATGAGTTCCTGAATGCCTGATCAGTGTCTCTGTGTGCAGGACAGGGCAGAGCCCCAGCCCAGATGCAGCTCAGTCACGGCAGTGATCGTGGCTCTTCGTGCTGCTCGTGGGCAGCATCCCAGAGCTGGGGTTAAATTACTGCTCCATTTTTTGGTTCTGGACCATTGTTTCTGTAATATGGGAGCAAGCTGAGAGGAATTATATGATTATTGGGTTTTAGAGGTAAATAGAACCGATGGGTGGGTGGTTTAGCAGCATTAAAAAAAGAATTTTTATGAACTTTTCTTCCTGCTGGAGAGCAGAGGAACCATTTTCGTCTCCATGATGTTGCTCGTTCAAATGGAAGCAGTTGATCTGGTGAATTTTCCAGTTATAATGCACCTAATTTTACATTTTAAAAAAAGGAAGGTGTTTCCATATTTTCCTGAGATTTTTCTTTATCTAATATGAATTCTCATACCCAACCATCACTTAAAGGCCTATAAAGTGCCATTTCTTCAGCAGAAGAGCTGCCTAAGACCAACACAAGCTGCCCTGACTCTTTTTGACTGGTCCACGGGGATCCTGACACCAAGAGCAAATGGGGTAAGAGTAGTAGATATCCTCTCTGAGTGCTCACTGCTGCAAGGGTTTAGGATTGGTGGAAGCCTGGGTGAGACATTTCCAGCTCAGGACAGGACAAGGGAAGGAACCTGTCTCACGCTGTGGGGGTGGCTGGTGCAGCATCCCCAGGATGCATTTTTATTTTCCAGAAAATCTGCTTGCAATCACAAGCTGCCTCAATGGTGTCTTCTTTGTGAGTCTTGGACCTAACATTTATTTTGGATATTTTCTACTTCAATGGCATCTCAATATAGAGGAGACGAGGACACCTTGTACTTGTTGGCCCTTTGCTCATGGTGGAAGAGGGACATGTGATGAGGTGTCTGTTTTCTTAACAGGGGGTCACACACAGCTTTGCAGAAAGCACACAAAAAAACTTTTTTTGGGAGAATTGCTACAAATTATCAAGCCACTCAGTTGAAACTTTTAATATTAAGAAACAACATTATCATTTTTTTGACAAAAAAGCATAGAAGAGGTCATCTGTGCCCTGCAGACTATTACAGAAGTAGTGCTGCATTTCCCCATCTAAACACTGCCTGCACTGTTCCAGCCCTATGGTAAATCAAAATCAAAACATGATCCTATGGAAAAAGGATGGGGTGGATATGAGGGGGAAACCCAGGTTCTCCTTGCTTTCCCTGGGGTTCTGTGTGGTCAGACTGGCACGGCGTGGCCCAGGGCCTGGGGGTGGCCCTGCTGACATCCAGGCAGCCCTCGTCATGGCACTGCAGAGTTGGCCACAGATGGTCAAGGGGGCCTCTCAGCCTGAGACCTGGGGGAATATCCTCTGTTCTCACTGGCTCTGACTCACCTGGGATCAGGCCAGACTGGTTCTCAGGTGCGGACCAGACAAACAACCTCATATTCATTTAATTTTGGCCATAAGTCAGACCTCTGGGCTGTTTGTATTATCTCTCTGTGCTGTCAAAACTCAATGAATCTTTTCCCAAAAGTCTAAAGGCTATATTTTTCAATCTCTTTCCAAGCCTGCTTGTGCTGTCTGGTGCATATGTTAAAGCAGTTGAGCAACCACTCTCACGCACAGCAATTACTGCTTGTTTTTTGAAGCCACCAGTTGGGGCTGGTCTTGCTTCTGGTGCCTCAGCAGAGGTGGGGGTAAAACTACAAAGAGATGTTGGTGTTACTCTCACCATGACCCCACCTCATATGTGCAAGGTGACTGTGCCTGGTGAGTGCCACATCATAGCTCAGAGTCCTGCATTTCCCTCATCCCTGACATTAGGATATCAATATGTGCTTGATGGAGTAGTGGAAATGAAAAATGCATCCCTTCTCTGCATAGGTGATGAGACGGACCTTCTTTAGAATGCAAAATTTCCCAAAGCACTAATTTTATAATGGCCACGTGTTTGTGACTTAGGAGATAAGGTTGCCAATTTGTAACTCTCTTTATTATATATGTATTTATGGACCCCTATTAGTTTTGGCTTTTTGGCACTTCCTTGACAGTTTGGAAAGAATTCTCACTGTGCAGGGAGAGACTTTGCATAGCTGCTGACACACAGTGAATAGCTTTTTTTAATCTCGGTACCTACAAATCATTAGGGCTTCGGTGCTGCGGCTGTGACAACTGGGAATGTAGACCTGGATTTATAATGAAAAATCCCTTTTTATTTTCAGTCAGCATCACATGGAATAATCACTATAGTACAATGATTTTTTGGGAGCATTGTTTCTATTACAAAGGAAATGTCTGCTGGGTAATCAACACTCTGCTGTCATCTCTTTCTCCCTGTGATACTGCAAACCTATTTGTGGTACTGGTGCCACTCCAGCAGGAATGGATGATGTCCATCTGCTGTGTCGTGATCTTCTCTCACTGCAAGGGAACTCTTCCTGCAGCATTTTATCTCCTGCTTTAAATAACTTTCCCATAAGACAGACATTCTTCTCTGAACACACGGATAACAATGTGACAAGCATTCCTGCAAGTCCATCCAAGAGCTGCTCTCAGCCTGGAAAAATATCCTTAAAAGCTCTCACTGCTTATTGACTTAGAGGGAAAGGATTTGGCCCTGAGATGATCCTTGGGTGGGTATTTTTTGTCCACGTGGCAAAGCATCATAGTGCTTTTGACAGCAGAAAGATTTCCCACAGCGCAGATATTCCAGGGTCTGCCACCCTTGGCAAACAACATATTTATTAGCAAAACAATGTTCTTCAGGATAATGTCCAGCACTTTGACCTTTCCCCCTCTCTCTCACACAGTCATTTTTCATCTGCTTCTCGCCAAGCTGAAGATTCTTCCATGGATTTTCTAGCACCGTGTAACAACTAACAGAAATTGCAGTCAGTGCGGTTCAGGCCTATGGGAATGTAGAGGCATTTTTGGGTAAATAAACCAAAAATAAGAGACAATTCACAAGAATGCTCTAGAGGCAGTGGGAATATGAAGCTGCAGAGAAATGCTGAGGGGAAGAACTGTGGGGGGGACTCACTATGAAAATAGCCCACCACTTTTTTTCCTTCATACCCACTCCCGTGGTCTAATGCGAACTCGCAGACGGAGCCATGTGATGAGCTGGCACCAAGGACAATATTCTCTGTAAAGACGAAATCCAGTGATTTTCACATGCATTCAACAAAACTCTGCCTATGGAGTGATGTTCCAGGCAAGACTTTTTTTATGCTGTTTTGTTTGGTTTTCCCCTGGGCTGTCTCTTCCCCCACACACACTGAGAGTCCAGTCCCTGGCTCAGGCACCAGCCAGGCCCAGCTGCTCTTGGACACAGACACAACTCACAGCTTGCGATCTGGGCTTTGCTCCTGCCAAGAATTCCTTGGGGCTGACCGTATGTGTTGCTGACTCAAGTGGCACAGAACACCCAGAAATGCCTGGGAGCACATGGATCTTTTGCCAGGAGGGACGAGGAGGCCGTGCCAAGTGCCTATTGAATTCCAGGCATGTGCCATCCTCTGCTGCCGCCCCACTGCTGTTGAGCAGGCAGGATGAAGCCGGATCCAAGGAAGCAGTTGTTGTGGAGTCAGGCTGAGGATTCTCTGGTGGAGGTGGCTGGGATGACAGATGGAAGAGGGGGAAGCATGTTTTCTAGACATACTCCAATCTTTCTATATTTATCCTATTTCTAGGATCTGGAGCAAAATTTCAGCCATGAAAATATTTCTGGTGAATACATCTGGGTTTTATTTCACCTGAAATCATGCTCTCCCTATTTCACATCCATCAGCTCTTCTGGATGCTCTTTCCCCCTGTTTTTGCCCTCTTTGCACTTTCAATAAACCAACCAGAGAAATGAACTCACCAGTGAGGAAGGTCACTCTTCAAAGTGCAGCATTATATTTTGTTTACAACCACAGTAACATTTATGGTCTCCATGAGCTAGGAACTAAAAGAAATAAGTTTAATAACTAGGCAGTAATTATAGTGTATAATGATTCCGTTAAATTAGCTTAAGTGATAAACAATAGTTACCATTCACTGCTAAAATGCATATTTTAAGGATGAAATGGATTTTTCAAAAATCACATATAGGAAGAGAAAAATCCTCTAAGATGTTAACTCAGCAAAACGTAATGCTAAAATGTGATGGAAAAATTGCCAATGCAGTTAGGTGAACGAGAGCAGAAAATAATAGTTCAAAATCCTCCCATTGCTCTGATAGTTTTTAATGTTGATTTTTTGTGTTTGTTTTTTTAATCATGCTTTGTGCATGATCATTTTCCAGAGAAAATCATTGTTCATACAATGGAAAGCCTAGGACAGGCAGCTGTGGTGTTTGAGTCAATTTTATCACAAAGGGACCAAACTCTCTTTCCTTTCTCTTGTGAAGAAACATTTCTGAGAGTGGAAAGACTGATTTATATGGAAACAGCCCTAGAAGAGACACAAACCTGCTTCTTTTCCCACACACTTATTTCCTTATAACAAGAGTAATTGCTACATTTTGATGTCAGTGTAAGTAGTAATTTGAGTCTTGTGCCTTATAATTTGAGAATGTTATTATAAGGTGGAGAACAGAATTTGGGAAATGTAACTGCTGGCAAAATTAATGCTGATCAATGCTAATATTATTTTATGTGTTTTGGCTCTTCACCATCCAGGAAAAAAAAAAGAAAGCACATTATATAGTTATATACAAAAGTCACTTCTTCATCAGTATAACTCTGGGATGAATAATATGCACAGGAAGTCAGGAGAGCTCTGGAGAAAATGAAAATAGGACCCAGTGTACCAACACTTCTGTGCCAATATCTAGACCAGCATGTTTTCACTTAAAATAATGGTATGAAACAAGTACTTTAAAAGGAGGAAGAGGTCATGTGACAGTAAGTTAATGGCTAAGATGGGGAGAAGAATAGTATAATTGGTCACTTAAGGTGGACTGTATTTTATATAATTAGTTATATATAATATAAATATAATTATAATGCTATATATAATTCCATATATATATATATATGTTTAAAAAAACCCCTCTAATGTTAGCCAAATATCAGAAAATATAATTCAGGACCAAAAAACTGGACTGTACAATCATCAGATGCACTGCTGGGAAGCCAACACCATCCCAGTGGGCCTGGACAATGGATATGAAGTGACAGTCTTCTCTGGGAAACTGCTCAGCCTCATTTCTCTTGGAAAAGCAGTGGTGGATGTGGCCTTAGGAAAGACCTCTCAGGTGCTCTGGTTTTACCCTTTCTAAGAGTCATTCACATTGCCTGGGAGGACTCGGCAAAGGGAGGCTTTATGTTGACTTAGAGGAATAGTATCCAAAATGCTGCCCAGATGAAGAGTGAGCCTCTTCTACGCAGGAATAATGGCCTATCGGTGTTATCACGAGCAGGCATTTCACAGCATCCCAACTGCATGGCATTAATGAGGTGCTGAGCAGCCAGCTGTAATAGAGCAGCATGTGGGGAGCTGATCCTCAAGATTTATGATGCATTTTTTGGTCTCTCTTTGGTCCATTTCCTTAATCATGGTGCTGATTACCAGGGCAATTGTTTTTAGATCTCATTTCATTTTACTTGCCTTGGAAACCGTAATGGACCTTTGTTGGATTTTTTTTTAATTCCCCTCCAACCTTTAAATCAGCTGCTCTTCTCCTAGGCAGCCGCCGGCATGGAGAACACCTTGCAGGCACTGTTGTGTTAAAGGCACCCAAGTGTGAAGCAAAACAATTAAGCAGGGCTGACGTGGCTTTCCAAGGGGTTTGCTGATCTATCCACGACAATTACAGGGCCTCCTAGCCTTTCCCAGCCCCTTGCAAGCAGGGCGAGTGTGTTCTGCAGAAAGGATTTTGGAGCATCACCCAGCATAAGACTCGTTTTTTCTTGGGTTTTGAGGAGGAAGCATTTGGCAGAAGTCCAGCCTTTGATGCCGGCCAGAGAAAGGGAGGGAAAGGTCTGACTCAGGAGTGCACTCCCAGTTATTTATTTTTGGTTTTCCACTCCAACTTGATCGATTTTTTTTGCAGCTAATGGGTATTTTTGAGGCCACATAAGAAGTTGGGGCGAATCCATTGTGCCAGGGAGGCACAGGGGGAGCCACAGCAGAGCAGGTCAGGGGTGACATGGAATAACCCACTTGGCGCCAAAATCAGGACACTCTTGTATGTAGCAAATGGAAGACAGTGGAAGGAAGAGTTACTGATAGGGCTAAACAACAAGTGGGGCTGAAAAATAAGGTTATGTGCTATAAATCAAATCAAATACAGCCTTTAAGCGGTGACTATTAATTACATGCTTGAGTTGAACTGTGTATGTTACTCATCTGTGGGGCAAGTACGACTGCTCATCACTCTTACTGAATGCAAACACAAGCTTAACCTGGGGAAATTAGAAATTAAAATATTTTCAGTGAAATTCCTGATACAAAGAATCAGGTTGTGAGCATCCATGAGGGGACAAGGTGCCTGCAATGTCCACTCGGTGAAATTTAATCTCTCTAAGTCTAAAACCAAGGAATTTGTGTATTCAGAAGGGGATGGCTTAGATGCACAGGGAGAACGCATTTATACAGTCACAGCTCTATGTGCCTAGCATGTTTGCAATACATATATAAATATGCACGTAATAATTTTTATTATACTATGATCAAACCAGCACCAGTAGCACAATCAAGGGTGAAATGCTGCTGTGGCACACAGCTGAGAGTGATTTAAGATAAAGCACCTCATGTGGGATTGCACATGTCCTTAGCTGTACCCCAAGTTTTGTTGCCAAATTCCTTGCCAGGCACTCCAGACCATGCCTTGGGGCATTTGCTCCTCTTCCTCAGACTTTCTGAAACTCAGTAGTTTGGAAGGGCCAAAAATGTTTGATAAAAAGAGGTAGTGAATTCTGATAATTTAGGAAGATAAAAAATAACCCAACTTCTGAAATGCTGCATTTTGTTTGAAAGGATTCCTTCTTCATTTTAAGTCATATAATGACTCCACAAATTCTGAAGTCCCAACTCCAGAAATTCTGAAGTGATTTAAGCAAAGCTAATGTGCTCTCACTTTCTGACAGGTAACATTCAAACAGTAACACAGCGTTGGAAGAGGTGCCTGGTGCATTTGGCAGGAGTTAAGCAGCTAATGTTTTATCAGCTTGGAGTTAATGATGTACACACTATTAGTGCTTCTGCCTGTGTTCTCACAAGATTTCCAGTATATCACCCTGGAAATGTTGTCTGATTTGGTGTTGTGAAGGTAACTCTGTTAATTCAAATGCCAGGAACCTTAACTAGATGTTCTCCCATTATGCATGTGTGTTATAATGACAAGCTGATGGGGCACAGCAGAGAAAGGCTGAGAAAGGAGACTGCAGGAGTTGGTGGGAAGTGTTCCCTCTGCTCCCTCTGCTTTCTGGCACCTTCCCTTGAAGGAAGAGAGAGAATAAGCCTCATCTGAGCCTAAACTCTTTCTCCCCAAGGTTCTTCAGATGGGCTGTAGTCATCCCCCTGAGGGGGTATCCTGTGAAATTCCACCGGTGCAGATCACATTCAGAAGTGCCTGGGA
Organism: Ifrita kowaldi; assembly: GCA_013398055.1. Lineage (NCBI taxonomy): Eukaryota > Metazoa > Chordata > Aves > Passeriformes > Cinclosomatidae > Ifrita > Ifrita kowaldi. The sequence goes on along the minus strand of VZRS01009627.1, from coordinate 684,265 downwards.
AACAGGATCAAGCCTGTGAGGTCCATTACTGCTTGCTTTACTGCAAATGCAAAACTTCCTTTAACACTGGTGGGACAGCTGCAAAATGCACACATAAGCCCGTAGATGTTCCAGCAAAGTTAATCAGGAACAGAGGGCAAGAGAAAAAGTTGACCATTGCCAAGTTCCTTTCTTATTGTTGGTTTTTCACGTGAAGTTAATTATCTTGCAAGGTTTGTGTTAAAGTTTTATTCTTGGGCACGAGGTGTAAGTGCACCCAGAAGTCTGGATTCTGGTTGAACCATTTGGGGACAGTCTTCATGGAATATATGAATGCATTTTGCACCAATGTTTTCCTTCCTCACGGGATGGATGAGAACTCAAATCGTAATTCACACGCTGAACCCAACAGCGGATCAGAATGAATGACTGATGAGATTCTGGCCTTATTTACTGAGCTATTTATTCAGCTATCAGGAGCTCGGTATCCAAAATTAAGCATGCTACTATAATCTCAAGATCACTTGATAAGACAGTGGGAGTCCTGGGAGTTATTTCTCTTGCTGAATCACACACTTCTGCAAATTGGTGTTTCATATGTGCTGTGGTTCTAATTTGACTGTAGTCAAACAGATACTGTGAACCCCACATGGTATGAGAACATGAAGGAGGACTAGTGAGCGAGTTCAAAATGAACATTTGCTGATATGTTATGCCTGCACCGGCCCAGTGATATGGAAAACCAGCAGATATGATAAGGAATGTGAGCCCTTTGCTGGAACCTTTGCAATGGGAAAGCCTTTTTGCAGTCAGATGATTTCGGGACACGCCTGAAACCCAGGGAATGCAAGTAATGATCTGCTTGACTCCAGGGAGGTTCCCATTAAGTCCTGGGAGAGGGAATGGCAGCCTTTAGCAGCTATTGGAGATACAGATGGGATTTCTCTTGGCCTCGAGTCATGCATATGCAGCTTCATATGGAGGCTGCTGATTTTCTGTGCTCTCTATCTGGCTGTACTCCTGGTGATGGGCAGGCCAAGGACAGAGGGTCTGCAGTGTTCCCATCCTTCACACACTTCTCATTTCTGTTCCCTGTTACAGACTTGTGTTACATTTATGGCAGAAGCAAGCACGGACTGCAGGGAGCAATGTATGTTGTTATTATTTCATAAAACACGTTGGCTAATCATTTACTGTGAGCAAACCTGACAGCTTCTTAATCTTCTGGGTGGCATCATAGCTAACTTTCCTGCTCTCAGTGCTTCTCAGTGCTTCTCAGTGCTCCATTCACTGCTTGGCAATTAGTGCCTGCTCCTCTGAGGTGCTGGGCAACCACAGATCCTATTTACTTCCGTGGAAATTAAGTGCAGAACTGCGCGGTTCCTCCGCGTGCCTGTCACAACAGTGGTGCAGAGTGCCACTTTCAGGGCAGAATAAACAACTGGTGATATAATAAGTGACACAGTCATGGAGTCATTAAGGTTGGAAAAGCCCTCTAAGAGCATCGAGTCAAACCATTGACCATTAATCACTAATATACGCTAATAGCTCACTAGGCAACGACAGCACTTGTGAGGAAATCGTGCTTGTGCTGTCAAACCCATCTGGAGGGGCTCGAAGTGAGGTTGTCAGCCAGGACCCCCTGAGCAGCTTTTTCCAGGATGAACACCCCAGCTGGCAGGTCACACTGAGCTATTAATGTCACCCATGTCAACATTGGTGGCAGAGCCAGGATGGCTCAGAGAGGGGCTGTGGTGCCAGGCTTGTTGTTGTCCTTCCCGAGCCCACCAAGCCAGGCCAGCTCTTAAAATCAGCCAGCAAAGAGGGGGGAAACCTCGTGGCAGCTGCACAAAGCTGCTTTGGAGCACGTTAACAAGCCAGAACGTATCTCCATGCATACATTTCTCCCTGGTCTGTAACAGCGGAGCAATTGTCTCACAGTTCGCTGTGCACTGCACATGGCTAACAACTAACTCTATTTAAAGAAGCAGGCAATCCCCTTTCCCAGAAGCAGTTGTTACACTGTGAACAAATATCCACAGGGACAAACTTTTTTCCTTTCTTTTTCCCTTTTCCTTTTTTATTCTAGTCTAATCAGAAGCACTGCAGATTCAGCCATCTATAAAAGCGTGCCCCCGAAAGGAATTCGATTTATTTTTGCAAAACGAATGTGTGGCTTTTATTATGCATGGCAGGTATGGTTGGAATCCAAGTAGGAAAATTGTATTTTACACTACAGGCCCTTGGGTAATGAATTAAATGGTAACACCAACATATCTAACAGTGAAAAATGCCACACTGTGGAGACACTTTCAAGAAAGCTGAGTACACAAACTGTGGGAGAAGAGCAGATAAGCTTTTTTTCTGTTTATACCTGTATTATTTAGTGATATTTACACTCCTTTTTTTTTTCTTTTAAGGAAGGAGATACCTGTGTTAGAATAAAAGCTAAATTCTGGTCTGCTTCATCTATGTAGCATCCTCACACCCTGCTCCCTTGATTGTCCAGCTCTGGCGTTCCCCAGCTGTATCCCAGACACCACAATCACAGAATCACAGAATCACCAGGTTGGAAGAGACCTCTAAGATCATCGAGTCCAACCCATGCCCTAACACCTCACCTAAACCATGGCCCCAAGTGCCACATCCAGCCTTTTTTTAAACACTTCCAGGATGGTGATTCCACCACCTCCCCGGGCAGACAATTCCAGTCCTTCACCACTCTTTCTGTGAAAAACCTCACAATGTGGAAGGGGAAAAAATGCAGGCTTGGGACTCCTCCTGGAAGAGAGTCAGGATGAAAGAAGGGTACCCAGTCCATGAAATCAACACATAGGAAGGTTTTTTAAGTGGTTCTGCATCTGCTTTATGCCAACACTTTAGGAAGGTTTGGTTTCTGGTTTGGGTTTTTTTTTTGTTTCTTGCTTGGAGAAGTATCAATGCCAAGCCTGGCTGAGCATCCTTGCTTTCCCATTTCCAAAAGTCAGTAAGATTGCAACAGCATTTTGCCTTTTTGGGGGGGGGTGGATTTTTCACAAAAGAATTTAACTTCAACAATTGCAGCCTGGAGCAAAGCAGACTTATCTCCAATCTGATGGTGGTTCAGAGCCTTATCCCAAAATACCACTGACCCTGCAACCTTTGGGTACCTGGTCGCTGGAGCAGGATACCAGAGGGCACTGCTTTCAGTAAGCATCTTCACAGTACTTAAGGGATTATTGACAACATGTGGCTGCCTTCCTTGTATCCATCTACCAAAGGAAAATTGTCCTCTCCCCTCTCTCATCCTTCTCATCCTTCAGGATGGCTGCAGGTTATTACAACTGCTTTATTATAATTAATAGTTTATATTCATATGTCCCTCAGTTTGTCTGTTGGCTATGGCAACCTGAGTTGGTGCTAACCTCCACAGTGCCACTTGGTTATTAATCATTAATATCCTACAGCAGAAAAGCAAAGTTTTAGCACTAGGGTCATACAATAGGTTATTTAATACAGAATCAACAGTGCATTCAGGTAGGTCTTTGTTTCTCTCTCCAGCACTGGAGGCTGCGAAGAGGGAAAGACATGGATTAAATTACACTTTCTAAATTGTATCCCTTCGCATTAATAAGAAAATTAACTTCAGGAACTGAATAAATAAAGAGCAGGTAAGGGATGAGTGAGAGCTGAGACTGCACCGTGAGACATTGGACTTGAGACTCACTGTGTAAATAAGAGAATTACTGGCAGAATCCTCCACTTTTCCTCTCATTCCCATTATCTTCTCACTCAGGCTGTTACCAAGGAGAGGGGAACGAACCAGGATTTCCCATCATAGGTACTTGCCCCTTTCTATCCTCCTGCTTTACAGGAGGCTCTGAAATAAATCATAGGCTGAATTTAATATGCCAGCTGTAACAATCTGTGGGCAATCTTGCCTTCACCAGCCAGCAGTGCGTTTTTCTATCTTTGGCCTCAGTGAGAGCCTTTGGATTCCCTCTTGTTAAAAGCAGCAATGGACTTTCCAAACATGTCTGCTCTTCCAGGAGTATTAAGAATACATCACAGCCCCAACACTTATTAACCATACAGTGCCCTTCATCCAGGAAGCTCAAAGAGAGAAAATCCTAGCCCAGATCCAAGTTTAATGTCTCTTTTCAAATATATGTATTTTACCTGCGTTGGCAGTGCAATATCAATATACCTGGCTAGATTGGTCTCATTGTTATTTCTGTTCAAATCCAAAAGACAATTATAATTTTATAGTGCAATAAATTTTAAGGGATTTTTAAAAAATAAAAGTTCAACATAAGTTGAAGAGACCTTGTCAAATGTAAATCTTGATTGCAAACTCAGTATTTTTAATTTTTACTCTGTTTTCAGTTTTTCTGTAGGAGATCAGAGAACCTGGCACGATTTAAAAGCAATTTTGTATTTCTACTTTCCAGGGCAATAGCTATGCTTCAGTAAGTTCTTTTTCATCTGATTTACCAATTACAACAAAATATTGCATGATATCTAATCACTTACAGAGGGCCATTTTAAAAAGAAATATTTAACTTCTCAAAACCCAAAATGTGTCAGTATTTTATGAAAAATGAAGAACAGGAGTCTGCTAATTCTTAATTTATTTAGTTTTTAAGCCCTGGATTTCTGCCTGGATGCTGTTTCCTGTGAAGCATCCTCATGTCCCCTCTCATTTGGCAGATATTTCAGTGCCGAAGATGTGAAGAGGCACAGGGATTTCAATGCAAGCAGCACTAGAAATACGTGGTGGCATCTCTGCCTCCAAGTTATGGGTGTGTGCCTCTGTGTGTCCAAGAAATGTTGGGAGGGAAAACGAAAGAGCAGCATTTCTTTTGCACAAAGAAGTTGACCTTCTCTCTGGAAAGAGTTCTCAGGAAAATATTAATTTTGTCAAGTAGCCAATGTTCTGTCAGAATGGTTTGGATCCCATGTCTTTTAATTAGCCCTGGTGCTAATGAAAGTCCAGCTGTGGAACTGGTGTAATTTGAGACGAGGAACAATCAGAGTCCCAGCTTGAGCGTTTGTGACGTTGAGGGGACGTGGTTTCATTTTCTGAACTCAGAACATGAGTTCAATAAAGCTATTGACAAGAAGAACGCTGCTACTTATAAGTACTTGCAGACTGAAGCTTTAAATTTGAAAATTGAACAGTTTTGATCTGGAAATCATTTGGAAACAATAAGGCACTATTTTTACAGCCATTTCCTAGAAATGATCGAGTCTCAACATTTAGGATTTTTAAAAATAAATTCTTATGACCATGCAGAAATGATTACTTGGGTTATGATGATCTGGGAATGACTTTTTCCGGAGCTTAAGCCAGAAGCATTGGAAATGAAAGACTTGACAGTGCAGCCATACTCCATGGGCAGATTTCTTAGGACAGGATTTGCAAAGATCTAAGGTAAACCTTACACAGGCGCACCAACAGACCCCTAGAATTTAGCTTGGTAGCTCCCCATATTGAGTCCTAATATATTATTGCTCATTAATGAGTTATCCCCTCATCTATGGAGCAAGAAAAGAGGTCACTTCCTTCATTAATAACATTGGACAAGATGTAACACATGTAAAGTCATTTTGCTGAATTCATCCCACATTTTAAATCCACACTTTCGGAGCTTGCCGCTGACCTGGCCATTAAGCTCTGCTAATATTTGTTCTTCACGCTGTGCCAGGGGAGGAGGGATTGAGGGCACGGAGTACAGGGCAATCTATCTCTTTTCACTATTGCCACCAAAGCTTGGAGAAAGGTTTTGCAGATAAATTAATTTTTGAAATGAAGATTTTCTCCCTCCACTTCTGCCAAAAACCACATAATTTCTGATAATCCTGGTTTTGCCCTTGCTTATGGTTGTTTCTTCTTTTCTCCTTTACAAAATCCAAGCTTTATCAGAAGTAGGATCCTGGCTTTGTAAGCAAGGGATGCTATTTTAGGAAGAGTTGGTGAGTCTGCATCACATTCAAACAGCTGCTTAATGATTTAGCTTGTCGTCACACGCTGAACAAACTCTTAACGCTGAGCAAATCGTTGTTATCTGATTACCTTCATTGCTTATCTGCATGATAATTTGGGAATCATTTAAATATGATAAGCATTTAATCAACAATCATATATAACATGAATATGATGTTTTCTAATTTTGTTTTCATGTACAAGTCGTATGCAATGTCTCCTATGAATGTGAAGATTAATTATACATTAATTAATAGCTATTTATAACAAAGGTCATCAAATTAGTTTCTGTGACCTCATTACCACGTTGCATGCAATCTAATTAACTGATACAAAGGTTGTTTCGAATGCCTATTAGAATCTTAAAGTGTCTGATTCTCTCTATAGGTACATCTGACATTTTCTAGGAAATGGAGGCAGATTAAGGGAATTTTAGTTCAACAAACCCCATAATATTCTCCTTAGGTAACAGTAGGATTCTTCCATTGAGAGTATTTCCTTGAAAAAAATCTAAAATAAACATCAATTTTTTTTTTCTTTTTTTCTTTAAGCCTTTAGAACTGTGTCTATTTCTCCTTGAATTTTCCTTGGTAATAATGTATATAACTACTAATGCATGAAAAAAAATAACTGAATGCATGAAAAAGAAAATCACAGCATGCAACTCCCAGAAGAGCAATTGTGAAGTGACACTGTTGAAAAATGGGGTTTCGAAGGAGGAAGAGTTACTTAAATGCAGACAGCACCCAGCAGAGTAACAACACCTGGGCTCAATCCTGCTCCAGAAAGGAAGTCTGTGATGGCTGCATTGCACAGATGATACTGGCACCAGTTCTGGTGCAGGTGGGGGTTTTCTTCCTCATTTTGTGTTCTTCTTGGCTTTTCTTCAGCGGTCATTTTTTGTCTTTGTGGAAAGTTGAAATCTTAAAGCGCTTGAAAAAGAGACAGTGAAAAAATCAGAGCATGTCTGAAAATCTGGATGGGGAGTGGACTTTTTTCCATTCCAGCTCCTTACTTATCTGCATTTAGCCATACCATATTAACATATTTATGCGAGGAAATTCATATTAATAGCGCTCAGCTTATCTGCCAGGAGCAAAAAAGCAAATGGATGCAGAATATAAAGGAGCAACACTAGTTGCAGGATTCAGACCCATGTGCCTAAGAAAGGAATAACACAGCCTATTCTTATATCTCTTGGGCCTGGCATATCAATGAAAAGAGAATTTAGCTCTTGCAGTTTAATTTTCATATCAAGCATTAGACCTATCTTGGAAGGAGCCTGTGTTAAATATTAAAAAGTAGCCAAAAGGGTGTACAAAACTAGATTATTTGGCATTCTCATGCTCATAAGTTTTAGGGGTTTTTTAATAAGGTAATTGGGTTTGATTGCCTGATTATAGTTTTTTGTTAGAAAAATCTTTTTCCCTGATATATAAAAATCAATGCATCACTGAGACACTTAACCTTTCTAAAAAAAAAAAAACCCAAAAAACCCGTTTCTGATAAAATCTCACTAGCTTGTCAATACTCTTAATGGTTTGCATGGGGAAATAAAGGAGGTCCTCTCACAGGAAGATAAACTCTCCAAGCCTTCATCCTGGGGATAAAAGAAGCACTCCCATATGCTGATGCTGTGCTGTTTCACTGCAGATCAATACACTGATCACAGCAGCCATGGTAATTACAGAGCCTTTCCTCTGGGAGCTGAGGATCCTCTGCTCCCATGGCATCAGCACAGCTCAAAAGCCTCTGACATCTTCCATCAGGAGGCTTTGAAACAGTGAAAAGCAGGCAAACAGACGAAACACGGCCACTGTTTTATGGAAGGTATCTTGTTTCCTCCTGTTTCCTTTTACACACCTTTGCTAGAGCTGGAGTGCAGCATCACAGACACAGTCTCCTCCTCTGAAGCTAATCAGTGCAGAGACCTTGTAAAAATAATCTTTTTCTTTCTTTTTTGTTTTTTCTTTTAATCTGAAATCGGTTTAGGTTCCTGCATTATGCTTTTTAAAAGCAGGGGAAATAGCTCCCCTTGTCTTTTTGTCTCTTTTCGAAGTGTTCTGAGAAAAGTAGATTTTTTTCTGAAAAATGTGAAGGTTTAATGTTTAGGAGGCATTTGGCGTTGCATGAAAACCTAAGTGGCACTTTCATTTTAGTCTCTGGATTCAGAAACATAATTTTTTGCACTATAAAGAAAACACTAGATGTCCGTGGGGTACCACAGTATTGATATGGTAGAATTGGGGAAGATTCTGTGTTTCTGGGTTGTTTTTGACCAACTCTGTCACAAAAGAAATTAATCCATGTCGCAAATATCCCTATCACACTCTCAGGAGTCATTCAGTGGTCTGTGGGATTTCTCATCCACCATGGTAACCTGTTTTCTGTCCAACTTCCATGCTCTGCATTCCAGTCTCTCCAAAGCTGGGGCTCTGATGCTGAGTTTTTTCTGAGAAATAGCCATGATCTCTTCTAGAGCTATAAAAATAAATCTGATACAGTACTCTTAACAACCTGTAACTCCAAATATTTAGTTGAGGTTGGCAAGACTTTCCCCCTAGGGGAAAAAATAGTTTGTTAAACTGGTAACTGTTGGAAGCAGTGAAATTTTCTGATATGTAGAGGCAGTAGTTAAATGAAAGCTATTGTAGATGATTTGTTTGTCATGCTTTTTGATCAAAAGAAGAAGAAAGAGTAGCAGAACTAATATTTTCAAACGTTTTCAGAAACCTTATTAGTTGGGTTTGATGTAAAGGCAGAAAATATGAATTAAAGATACAGGATCTAAGTTTGTGTAAAGAATGTTTTCCAAAACCAGCAGGAGACAAATCTGAAATGTCTGAGAGGTTTGATTTTCCATAAGCTCCCAGAATTATCTGATGTTAATCACAACTCCCTTAAACTTGCCTACTTAGGAATAGGACTGCATGTCCCAGATCCTTTGTCTTCCCCTTGAGTCTGAGCAGAAACAAACAGCCTAAGGACAGATCATCACAAGCGTGTGAAGCGGTTTCTTTCTCTCTGAAAAATAAGATGCAGAACTGTGTAACAAAATGGGGAAAACAGCTTCTTGACTGGAAGGTGGATGTCTCCTTCCCACTCCATCCCTGCATCCCTGCACAGGGGCTGGGCATTCCTCCCTAGGTTTGACAGAGATTTTTTACATTGCAGGTAAAGGGGCTTTTAAAAACTCGCAGGGTGCGGAAATTTTTAGTTCCAAATTCTATTTCAAAGAAAAGAGTATTAAACTTT
>VZRS01009627.1:583651-675027 GCA_013398055.1 Ifrita kowaldi | reverse complement strand
TTTTTTTTTTTTTTTAGAAAATGATAAAGATATAATCACTATTCAGTGTCTTTCTGAGGCTTCAACCCATCATTCTTTATGATTTTTTTTACCACTAGCTATGCTTAGGAGCACCTTCAGGAAGTCAGTGAGTGCTGCATTTCATTGGGAACATTGAAAAGTCAGTCATTTGTGCTTTTTAAAACAAACCTGGGAAGTATTTTGGTTCCTTAAGGTGACCAAGGAATCTAAGTGGGAGCCTGATTCCATTAACACTGAAGTTATTAGTAGGGAAACAAGTTGGAATATTTTTCACAGCACACATCTATTGGATCCCTGGCTTTTCTCTTCCCCTTTATGGCACGAGGCCGTTTTGGGCAAAATGAAAAGTGAAGCTTAATAAACACAACTCTCCATTGACTCTGCTTCATGCAAGTGAGCTGGCAAGAAATTAAGGTCCTTAATGGATATTTAATGGTGGATGAAATGAGCTTTCTCCTTATTAGCACAGTGGCTTGTTAGAGCAGGTTGTCCTCCACAAAGTGCTCACCTGCCTCACCTCCCAGGCTGATGCTGGAAACCCCAGCTCCCATGGATTATCTCAGATTCCCTCACTGACCACTCTTACAGGAAAATTCCTTTCAGAAGAAACACAGGCGTTGTCTTCCTGAGATTTGGGTGTAATTTGCTATTTCACTGAGGTTATCACGTTCTCCCCTTTGATGTCTCTTTATAGGGCGTCTTTAATGCCCACCCCCCCACTCCATTGCCTCGAGTCAAAGGTTAAAAAAAAAGAGTTTTCAGGGTTCTTTGAGTTTCCCTCCTCTGTCATTATACCATACGTGTGGTGCTGAATTTTTAGGGTGGCTTTTCCTGACCAGAATGCAACTACCACATTTTTGGGTCCCCCCTTGGCTTGAGGCAGAGATGAAGGAGATCCGAATGGGGCATAGAGTTCTTCTAAATGTCTGTATTAATTGAGATTTCAGTGTTGTTGATTTTTTCAAGAAATGGAGGCAGTGACTGATGTATAAAGAAAACCCTCAGAGAAAGAAAGGTGTGAATCATATAACGCTTTCGGTTAGAAAGGACTTTATACATCCTCTAGTTCCAACCCCTCTGCCCTGGGGAGGGACAATTTCCACTAGACAAGATTGTTCAAAGCCTCATCAAACCTGGGCTCGAACTCTTCCAGGGAATCTGCAAGACTGGTGTGACACACGGGGGGAATGAGCTACTGCTGTGGAAATTCATACTCGTGCGTGCATATTTCCAAAGCAGTGGACAGCCAAGACCATCTCCAGCAGGCAGAGAAGAGGTGTCTGGGCTGTGAAACCAGCAGGACTTCATGGACCTGGATCCTGTTTCCAGCTCCGCTCCCTCCGTGTTTTCTCTGCGTGTGCTCATTGCTGGAGCAGGCACTCGACTTTCCATGGCTCACAGCTGGCCCGGCCAAGTCCGTTTATCAGCTTCTACAAAGCTGCATCTAATCTGCACTTAAACATTTACAGGTTTTCTCCCTTGTTTGACAGAGGTAAAATATTATGAACTGCGAGGGGTTTGGCAACTGCGGTGCAGGCTGACATAAAATATCTGAGTAGCAATTCACATAAAATAAGGTAACTAGAGATTAGTGTATATGGTTGTATGAATATAGTTGCAGGCCCTTGTTTGAAGGTTTAAATACAAGATGTGAAAAATCATATGTTTGCCAGCGTGGAAAATACCTTCTTATGCTTTGTGGAAATCTGGGAGGAAATTTTTAGCTCCACCTGCAGTAACTGGTGTTTTGGCCATGGGTTTCAGTCAATCTGGATTGTTCCTCAGTTTTTTTCACTGGAGACAAAAAACTGCAGTTATGTACATGATATTGGGCAGTGGCCTGTGTTGCACGCTCAGCAGCAATGGTTATAGCTATGGCATAACTCACAGTTACAGCTTGGACTCAATGAGAGGCACTGAGTAAGTCTTGTGAAAGGCGCCAGCAATTTTATTCCTCTCAAACTGAAATTTCTGCAGCAGCCTTGGCACAGGAATTATTAAATGACGCAAAAAGCAAAATATTTATTAAACAAATTACCTAAGGAGAATATTAGAAATTTTCTGTCTCTCTCATTTTTAAGTGACAATCCTGGCAGAGACACTCAACAGCTTCTCTCATTTTAGAAATGTAGCCTGGTTTATAAGCCATTGATCTGTGTTAACATGTCCAAGCTTGGGTGGAGTTTAGGAAGGTGTTTGTTTGCCATCATCACCTGGACCCCAGGGTATAAAGACCTTTTCCTGCACTGAGATACAGAATATGTCGTGTTCCTTGTCTGCCTCCTTCTCTTCTCTCCCTACGCTTGCAGTATCGAGGCTGGAGCAGGCAAAGGCAAGGTCTGGTCACCACACACAGCTTTTGCTTAAAAAGTCCAGATTTTAACTATTTTGCTCAATATCAAGGATTTAATTTTTTTTTTAAAACTCATCCCAGAATTGGGATTATTGTTATAAGTGAGACCATGCAAACATGAAGTGACTCTAAAGGCAACAGAGCAGAGCAGGAATGGAGCTGGTGGGAAGCATGGGGGTCCTTTGGCTGATGGATTATAGAAGACACTGGCTGGTGGGGGTGAGGTGACCACATCAGCTCGCAGACAGGGGACGTGAGGGTCTCCCTTGAGTCCAAGCATGACAAGAATGGGAGACTTGGAAATGGATGGCAGTGTTGCCTGGCACTCTGGAAGAGCCAAGCACCTGGAGGGGTGGGGAGGAATGAGCGCTGTTGGGTGTTAGTGGAAGGGACCGCAGTGGGAAGTGGGCATCTTTGCAAAGCTGTGCCAGGGAAGTTACAGCTGCTGAGATAGGAGGTAAGGGGACGGCTGCAGGGGATTTCTGTCGTTTGAGCAGAAGGAAAAGGCCAGGTATCAGCAAAAAGCTGTGGGGGAGGAAGCCAGAGGCTTTGGGTAAGACATGTGCCCACAGCTCAAGGTGGCTGTGGTTTATTTACCTTGGAAAAGCTCGCAGCACTTTTCCCTACTGAGAAAGTTAAACACCGTGAGTGTTAAGTACAGAGCTTCAGAAGGCATAGGAATTAGCAGGAGTGGCTAAGTGAAAGCTTGGCTCTTCCCCCTCCTGAGGCTGATGCGGCTCTTCCCTCCCCACTCCGTGTCTGCTTCTGCATTCCCTCTGCCAGAAGCAATGGAGGGCAAAATATTGAGAGTGTGAGGTCAAGGCAGGAGCTGCTCCATCCACCAAGCTGGGCACCCATCCATCCTCCAGCCTTCCCTGTGCCTCTCGATGGAGCTGCCAGGGGATCACCTGCCCCCGGAGGATCCCCCCTGTGGCGATGGAGAGCAGATCCCGCGCTGCCACATCAAAGTCTGTTTGCTCATCTCAAAAGGCTTTGGGCTCAATACGGAGCTATACAACACTTAGGTGTTGTCTGGCAACTTCCTCCTGCTGTGACGGGGTGATGGTGGGTTTGGACTTTCATCTCCGGGCCTTCCTTTGTCTCCTGGATGAATTGGGAGCCGACCTGAGCCAACAGGAGAGTCTCTCAACGGGGTGATGCGCCAAGGCGCTGCATTTCCATTCTCTCCACACTTTCCGTGATGTGGGGCTGCATGCATAATCTCCCAGGCTGTGGAATTGAGATGCTCAGTCTTTTCCTGTGTTCCTGACATAAATTTCCATTTCTCATATTCTGCGAAGCCACACTCTAGTGAAGTACCTTTTAAAAAAAAAAAAACAACAAAAATCGCTCAGCAAATCATTTTGAAGCTCTAAAAACAAGTAAAAATATCCCAGTTTTGACCTCTCAATCAGCACACATGAGAAAGGCATCCACCATGATTACCGGAATTCATAACTGACCTTATGAGACTGCTGGAGATAACTCCCTGGATTTATATTAATTTCTTCTTCAACACTATTATTTTCTTCTGTGTCATATGAAAGATGATTAAATGAAGGTCACCTAAGGTCAAAATATCTGTTCAGCAGTTTCTAGCCCATTTCCACACACATGCTCTGTGAGCAGGGGTTATAAACATGACACCAATTTCAATTATATACAGTGATGCCTAAGAAATAATGAGCTGATTTATGAGGGCTGTACATGGGGCTGGAGCACATTTATTCCGTCGTGCACTCTTCAGGAAGATTAGTGCCTCTAGTGCACTGTATACTTTGGAAATGTGCAACATTTCAGGATATTAGCAGTAATACAGTATTATAATGTTAATAAAATGTAGTTCCACTTCTGTGATGTCCTATTAATCAATCCTTTCAGTGATGTAACTCTGCTTATTTATGGACAGGAGATCCACAGTTTAGGAAGAGCTCTCCTTTTTCAGGAGGTTATTTGCCATTTTCATTTGTGAAAACAACAGAACCAAAAAAGAACCAGCTTTTCTCTGGAACAAAACAGGTATTTTCTTTAGTGGTAATTCAAATAATTAGATTATTTTGATATATATCCTTTGAAGAACAAACAACAGTGCTACTCAAATAAACTTCTAGTTTATGGAGAGCATATTTTTCACCCTCTATTAGTTGTCTTAGCTGCAGAGTCTTAATTTATCACAGCAGAGGATCTGCACAGATATTTCTGAATTCATAAAACAAAAACAGGTCCTGCAAAACTAAGCTGAAGTTTGAAAATGTATTTTCTTCTAAGCTCTCTAGTATTTTTATTGTGGGAAGAATATACAAAACACACCTCCTTATAGATTTAAAATGCCATGGTTTAAAAAAATTAAAAGGCATCAGGAAAGAAACAAGAAAGGGTGAGAAAGGGAATAACAGCCTAGAATTTTGTGCCAAATTTCAAAAATGCTTCAGGTATAAACCAGCCCATTAAAGGTGAGCCTCCACCGGTCGAGATGAAGAAAGGCTGCAATGCCTGGATAGAAAAAAACAAGCAGAGAAAATGAGAACAGCTTCAAATAAATAATTAATAATAAATAAATGAATGGATAAATAAATAAGTTCTGAAATCTTAGCAGATTTATCCCGCTGAGATGCAATGTGTCATTTTGCCTTCAGCATTTCAGAATTCGCCTCGGTAATTATGTATTGCATTCACTACTTAAACCCCTTATTTTTAAAATTCAGAAAAAAAAAAAAAAAATCCAGCAAATACTTGCCTGATGGAGCAGTTGCCTATCTGAGAGTATGCAATTAGCCCCTTCCCTCAGCAACTGCTACCAGCTCCTGTCAGAGACAAGGGAGAGGAGAAGGTGTTTCAAAGGCTTGTTCTTATGCTTCATGGGTTTTCTAATAGATTGAAAAAAAAGTAGAAAATGATGATATTATTAGTACCATCATGTCCCTGGAGAGCTCTGTCACCACCCCTCCTGTGCTGACAGCTTAAAACAGTCCTTGTAAGTATAAATCATAATTACTAAAAATGACGAGAAAACACCATGTCTGAGCCTTCCCATTTAAAAGGGGAAGTTATTGTGTCCCAGCAGCCCTGTATAGTGCTGTGGAGGTGTTGGACACAGGAGGAAAGCCCAGAAAGTGTCCCTGTCACATCCCTCCCCGTTCCCAGTGATGCTCCTGCTGCGAATGCCAGCAGTGGATTTGGCTCGCTGGTTTTCACTTAGTGGAAGTCAGGAGCGATTATCACCCACAAAGACAAAGGGATGTTGATTAATATAAAAGAAAATGGTAAGTGTTTTCTCTGGTAATTTACTTTCAGAGAGGTTGGGATGTGAGGAGACCCTGCAGGAAAGGGAAGAGCTGGTGCTCCCTGCTCGGAGATCCGTCGCGATGTTTGACACCTCTACCTTTTTCTGCTGGCTTCAGTAGTTTTTCCAAGTTCATCTGCATTCAGAGCACTAGTCTGGGTGAACAACTGTAATAAGAGAGAGGGCTAAGCTCAGAGAGATCATGCTGAGGCTTGGATTACTTGTTTTTCTTCCAGCAAGGATTTAATGCACACTTACAGCCCAAAACTGGGCTGTCCAAGAAAAAACTAACGCTGTTGCCATGGATTTAACATAGATTTTTGGTAGAATACATACTAAACCAATGTTTAATACTATTGCAAACCCTGCACTGAGTTGTTCATTACTCAGCTGTGATGTGCTTTCCCCTTTGAAATGTTTCACCAGCTGCTTCCTATTGTTGCCAC
Organism: Ifrita kowaldi; assembly: GCA_013398055.1. Classification (NCBI taxonomy): domain Eukaryota; kingdom Metazoa; phylum Chordata; class Aves; order Passeriformes; family Cinclosomatidae; genus Ifrita; species Ifrita kowaldi. Next base: position 668,924 of record VZRS01009627.1, on the reverse strand, counting down.
CAGTGCTGGATTCCTGCTGAACAGGATCCCTCTCTGGAGACAGGGACGCAGCAGCTCAGGTATCTAATTGCTGTGGATCGAGATGTATCCCACTAACCCAAAAATACCCAACAAAAACCTCAAAAAACCAAAAAACAACCCCCACAAAAGTCATCCCAAGACAGAGTTTTTATTCAGCCATGTGTCCTTGCTCCCATCAAGCAACACAATACAACATAATATTTATACAGTAAAATATTGAATATTTTCAATATTTCCAGCATGCTTCTGGTTTTATTGTTCTTCCTGCTTCAGAACAGTATTACTTCATGAACAAGGAAATCCAGTGGGCTGTCCTGGGAGTTGACTCAGGGGAAGAGTGGATTGCTGAGTTTTTCCAGTCAAAATACCATGTACAGGTAACCCAGAATTGTTGTTTCATTTATGACTCTGAGGCTGACATTTCACAAATCTTGCCTCAAACCAAACACAGAGATGACCCCAAGAGTGTGATCCCAAATGTTTTTCCCTCTGTTTCCTACCAGGCATGTCTCAAAATTAAAATGTCAGTCTATTAGTAATCATGGGTGAGTTCTTGCCAAGAGGGAATAACAGGATAAGGGCTTGGCATCTTCAGGGCTGCTGGACCCGCTTAAGGAGGAGGATGTGGAGATGCACCCTCACCTCCTGACCTCACCCTGGTCATTCCCTGGCTTGAGGGAAGGAAGAAGAAGAAGCTGGGAAGCTGGGTTCTGCCAGGTCCCGGCCCTCTCAGAGGCTCTCTGGTGCCGTCAGGATTTGGGTTGGGATGTGATTCAGGGTCCAGTGGCTTCCCCACCCTTGCAGAGGGAAGGAGGTGTCTAAGCCCAACCCTGGACGCTCCCTGCTCCAGATGTCCAAGAAACTGCTTTTGCCCAGTATTTCTATTTAAAAGATATTTGAAACAAGCTTAGCATTGCCAAGATAAAACTAGTTACAGGATTTTTCTCCGCTCACGCCCACACGAAATCTTTTCGTTTGGAGGTCATTGAAGGGATTTAATGGTGCTCGATGAGGTTTTTTTCCACAAATGTGGAACCAATCTGATCTCAGTCCTTATGTATTGCTGGGACATCTTGTCATGTGGCACTGAGATAAGTTTGGCATCAGCAAAACCAGGGGATTTCTATTCTGTCAGAGAACCCATTTTCCTTTCTTCTTTTGTTTCCCATAAAATCCTGTTAGGGCAGAGCCGAGTTCTTTAAGCAGGCTGCAAATTCATTGAATCAACACTGTTTGTGCTCAGCTTTTCCTCCTCACACTCCATTAGGAGGTGAAACACTTGCCGCAGAAAATCTGGCACATGGCAAGACAGCAGAACACTGAGATTTTATAACCAAAACTAATCCATGGACGTAACTCCTGATGATCTTTGAAATTTATTGAATGGGAGGCTGTATTGAAGCCAGCATAGAGCTGATACCAAAGCAAAAGGATTGTTTTGCAAATATTCTTTAATTTGTGCCAAATAATTTTCCTATAAAGTTATATATATATATGTATATATATATATATATATATATGTATGTATAACTGTTTTATACTTCAGTCTAGTAGCAAATGTGCTATTACCTACAAGAGCCACTTTGAGGACCAAGCTGCATCATGGCACTGGTGATGTGTGATCTCCAGTGATATTTTACTATGTCTACATGCAGAATGGACCAAATGCCCCATCTTCCAAGAGATGCTGCTGTAGATTCAGCCAATTTTCTCGAAGAGTTTTTATCACAGAAGGAACTGTTTCAGCAGATTCACCCTATAAATAGCATGGCCTTGTTCCTCCATTATACTTTTTCCATGCGACCATGTTTATAAGCAACTTGGAAAAATCTCCCATTAGTCACCAATAAAACAAGCATCCTTGGCAACTTTGACTGCTCAAGTAATGTCTGACTGCTCCATCTGTATAAAAGATGTTGTCCAGATCTCCTGATGGTGCACAGAGCTTGCCCTGATTGTAATGGCAAATCACTGGCTGTGTTAAGGAGACAAAATTAAATCAAAATTTTTAAAAAGTCCAGTTCTATGAGAAAAAAAAAAATCAAAAGAGAAGTTTATATTTTTCTTTTTTTCTCCTCTCTGCTTTCTGAGGTGTCATCTGGCTTTCTCCTGACAATGTCTGGCAGGGATGCCCTGTGCTGCTGTGGGAGACCATGGGCACAAAGGTCTCTACACAATGCATTCAGTATTTTCTCTTTTTTCCCTAATTTTACCACTTAATCTAAGGGCACTGTTTCACAGGACAGCCCAGAGAATTCCCACTAAATTTACCATATTCCCCAGAGCTTTTAAGAGGTGAAACAGAGTTTATTGCTTGAATCACAGAAGTTATATGCCACTGTTATGCAACTGTATCAATCACCTCCTTTCAAAGATTCTCAAGAGAAAAATTGAAGCCATCATCCTCATTAATGAGGTAAATGCCCTTGGGACAACTGATGGTTGAAATATGGTGTGTTATTTGTCCCGCCTCCTGTGGACGTTAGGATGTGTTTCACTGTGCTGATGTGAGTTGTAGATACAAATAAACACAATCAGAGGCAGCCTCATACTATAACTTCTCAAACCTCTTAAAAATGAAAGCTCTCCCATTTGAGGAAAGCTTTTAATTGCTCTGGAGTCCACCTATCACTTGCTCCATGCACCAGTCCTGAGCTGTCAACCATTTTGAATTGCTTTGTCTGTATGCTCTGGGACATTATAAGAGAAAAAAGTGCGAGTTTGCTATCATTACATAAGATTTTGACACCATTTTATGCCTGTTTTTCTCTCCTTGTCCCTTAAACCTTTACCTAAGAGCTGCCTCAGGTCTGTACTTCATAAGCTTCATAAGTCTTGAAACATTTTCACAGGAATAATAAATTCACGCGTCAAGTATGAATACCAAGGTTTAACAAGTTCAATCTCTCTAATATGAGGAAAAGAAGAAAAGAAGGGGAGAAATGAAAAAAGAACACCTAACCTGAGTATTTACCTTGTGAGAGGTATCCACCACTAGCACTCAGGTGAAAAGGTAATGATCTCCACCTAACACTACGGCAGAAGCTAGCCCTCACATCAGCATTTAAAAACTAGCAGTGAACAAATCTCTCTGCTTAATGACTCATATGCAATTTGAAATGGAAATAGAATAATATGTTTGAAGTCTGTATTATGCATTTAAATAGATTAAAGATAGACTAAACAATTAGCGATAATATGTGTGTGTGTTAATGCAAAAGAGAATCAAGTCTTTCAAGTCTTTTAGATTGCTGAGAGGCCTCCCTGGTTTAAAACTGGGAGGAGAGCTGGCTCACTAAAGGATTAAAATACATTATCCTATGGAGTAAATTCATTATTCCTAATGCACCAGGATATTTTTGATCCTCAGATGAAAGTTTTGCAGGCTTAGATAAGTAGATTGTTTTGGATATCTGAAGAATTAAAAGAGATTTGTCCTCCAAGAGAACAGAAAATTAAGCAGGGGGACGTCCTGATTATCAGCAGAGCTTTAAAAGCAGGTAGTGTCTCACTCTAATACAGGCATTGGTGGTGCTATCTGGGATGGGGCAGGTATCTCCAGGATGCTGGAGCTGCAGTGACTCTGGAGCACACAACTGGGACCTGTGGGATGGCTTTTTCCCACCCTGAAGTAGTGGCAGGAACGGGCTCTGCCTGGCTTGCATCAGAGAAGTCCTGACTGAAGCAATATGGTAATTATTTACTGTACAGAGCTTTTTAGCAAGCGGTCAGCTATAAATATTTAGTTGTAACACTGCGATTCTTTCCCTGGCTACAGCGCTGCAAACTGTAGTTAAATCTTTTGTTATTATATTTCCCCTCTCTCGAGAGCTGCCCAGAATAACTCAAAGCAAATCTTTGTGAAGAAATGCTTGTTCCACTACCTAAGAGGAGTACCATAACGTTTATGCTGAGTGCATGAGGAAGCCAGGTTTTGAAAATCAAGTTGTGGGTTGTAGGCATGGGAAAACACGCTTTTCAGCTTTGGGAAATGAGTAAATTAAACTTGCAATGGCCGGATCTTTCTCAAACTGCAAAAAATACACCAAAAAGATCCTCATTTTAAGAACTCTGTTTGAACTCCAGCTCAATATTTTTAAAATGTCTGCACCTATACTTCAGTGAAATGACTCTGCAGAGTGTGCCAGTGGCAGACCCCTGGGGTGCACTAAGAGTTTAGCTGAGGAGATGTTGGTGCTGGAAAACTTGGAAAAGCTGGATTGCTTGGGAGGATGGCTAAGCAACATCTTGGTTTTTGGAGTTCTCATGTCGTACAGAAAGTGGATTTTCCCTCCAGAAGATTTTTAGGCAGTGGGATCAGGCCATTTCTGGCTAACTGGTAATGCACCCTGCTCAACAGTGTCGAAACCCGGAGAAATATGTTCAAAAATAGGACAGGTTTCACAGGCTGAGGAAGCACTGCTGCTATAAAGGAGGGCAAACACCCAAGGAAGGAGCCTCTCCCATGTGTTAATTTAAAACCCTTCTGTAAATGGATGATAATTTCTACATTAAATATATATGTACATACTGTTAATCTGTTTGATAAATAATTCAGTGCTATAATGCTGTTGAAAAAAAACAGGGCACCAAGCATGGATTTGGTAGTGCATTGTATATTGTATATACCTTCATCCCTCTGTATACACCAGACCATCTTCCTTTTCTATTTTTCACCTTTTAATTGTCTTTTTTTTTAGTAAGGAAAACTGAAGGCAAGGTCAGGTTGGATGGGGCCCTGAGCATTCTGGTCTAGTAGAAGGCGTCCCTGCCCATTGCAGGGGGGTTGCAATGAGATCTTTTAAGGCCTTTTCCAACACAAACCATTCTGGTGACAGCAGCAAAATGGAATTTTTCTTCCAGTGGTTTGGGGAAGGAGCCATCGCGACGCAAATCAGGCTGCATTGTCCTGTATCAAACATCCTTTTTTATGGGAGAGCTCATTCTGCTGAGGAAACAAATCATCAGATGAGAGGATGAGGGCACTGTCAATATTAGTCTGGGTTTTTAAGCCAAATTGAACCACAATCCTCATTCAGTAGAGAGGTTTATTGGAAATCACCTTTCTGAGGATGGGGATCACTGTTTATTGAAGTGTCCTGCTCTGAAGGAGGGTTACATAAGCCCGGGCAGGTTCCAGAAGACTTTTAAGCACATATAATAGCTTTGATTTCCCCCTGGCACACAGAGGTTTACCTCTTGTGCCAGACACAGCAAATTTAGAGTGGTGGAAGCCACAGATGCTGTGCCAGAATTTGGTCAGGACTGTAAACACCCAGCCTCCAAAGAACTGGTAGAAATGGATACTGTTGGACCCCAGGCATGTTCTGACATCAGAGACTGGACCCTGAGTGCTGTTTGCAGATGGAGGTTGTTGACCTTTTGAGGAAAACTTTGACATTGAGTCCATGCAGAGCGACATCCCCTCCTTTTAGATCTGTCCCAAACCCAGTGCTTGGCCTTACTTCTCACTGAACAAAATTGCACCCGAACAAGCAGAAAAAGGGCAAGGCCCTCCTATGAAGAGAACCTTGATTTATGATTACGTTCACAAATTAAAATTTTGAGTGATTCAGGCATGTTGCCATTTCTCTGTGAGGACTCTAATCACGAGGGGTTTGTGAAACCTGAATGTTTCACGGATTGCACGATGAGTTATTATCAGTCCAGCGGTTCTGATCAGAAATTGTAATTTATAATCAGAGCTCTCTGTTCCTTCTTCAGATACTTCAATCACCCAGGTGGGACAGAAACCACACGCGAGGTCAATGGCTAATCACACAGCCACCTATGAGGCAATCCTTTATTCATCCAAACCCTTCTGAGCATATTTATTAAAGAATACATGCTATCATGATCAGCTCGGTAATGACTCCCTTCCAGTCTGGATAATTTTCAGAAAAAGGGGAAAGGACAGTGGAAGAATCATAATTGCAACATGATGAGAATACCTCCTGCCTTCCCCTCCCTCGCTGCTACAGGAGCTCAAAGGGGGTAATTGGATATTCATACAGGGATAGGCTGAGCAGCTATATCAGTCTGCACAGCAGCAGAATGCTCTGTCTTTTGTTCACAGCAAACTTGAGCTGACTGTTGCAAAGGCAATCATTTCCAAAATGGCTTTTTCTTCTGAAAAGGCATCACATTTACTGAGATGCTTCAGAAATGCTGTGAAAAAAAAAAGGATTATCTGCATAGGATGTTCCAGTGCAAGGGATATTTGTCCATGCATAGCATTAGGAAAGCTAAATTAGGTAGCAGAATCAGGTGACAAGGGACACACAGAACTGGAAGTTACCTCTGGCATTATCATCAGTATGAACTATGGAGCCATTTTGTTGCCACAGGGCTTAGCAGATCCTCTCAAACACATAAGTCACTCAAAAGACTGAGCCACTACCCCAAAGATTTAGGTGGCTTTTCTCTCAGCCCTTTATCTGTGAATGCATTTTTGACTCAAAAAGGTGACTGTTTCCTTTGTAGAATGTCAAATGTTTAAGTGGATCCCATTGTATGTGGTATGTTGAGAGTACTGCAAATATTTATTTCAGTAGTAAATTATAATTTCCTGTTTTTCCACGGTGATTAAGGGAAAATGCACTTCAATTTTACAAAATCGTTGTCATGGCACCAGGATGATTTTTGTCTCTGCCTACATTTCCTTTTTCTTGTATTACAGGTTTTGTGTGGTCATTCCTGGAATTTTCTAACATGCCTATTTTTCTTCCTGGAAGATACCTCTACCTCAGTGCACTGAGTTGTATGACAATATCCTGGATTTAGGATCTGATCAGTAAGAGAAACAAGTATTTTCTATGACCAGTAATAAGTAGAAATAATTTGCAATAAAAGGCACCACAGAAAATGAACTGAAGCAACAAAGCTGGAGAGAAAAAAAGGGTATATTTTGCAAAACCCTTGTTTCTGTGTGTCCCTCCTTTCCTTTTTATGTCTGACAACCCTGAAAAATTTGTTTCTGCCTCTAAACACCAGCCAGGTACATCCTGGAAACAGGATGAAGTATGCAGCACCTGGCAACATTTCTGAACCTTGAGCTGAAATGACAACCACAAAAGGACCAGAAGGGAAGGGCAATTTCTCCAGGAGATTCCCTGTCATCCCTGTTAATGAATGTCCCCGTGGCACTGGGCAGGAGCCGAAGCTCCCAGGTCGTTTGGACAAGCCATGCCAGAGGTTACGAGGCTGTATTATGCAACGCGGGACGGTATCACCAGTGCTGGAAAACATTCAAGGAGGGTGGACAAAAAAAAACCCACAAAGGAATAAAAAGATGTTGGAAGACAAGAGAAGAGAAAAGCCAAACCACACAGCTGTGAGAGGTAACAAGAAACACGTGAAAATGAAAACCACCTCCATGTATGTCAATATTTGCCATCCCCAGCAGTATGACCCGCAGAACAAAGGCGACGGGTTCCCCGCTGCCTAGTGACAGAAAGGAAAACAAACACTTCCTACAGCCCCAGCCCGGCTGCAGCGCCCGCCAGCAATCTCTTATTTAAGTATTCCGCTCCGAGGATAACCTCGGCTCCAGAAACGCCCGGCATTTGGGCAGAACAAGCCCCTCTTTGGGAGGCGCACAATGGGCGGGCGGCAGGCGCGGGGCTCCCCGCTGCGGGCTGCAGGAAGGGCTGGCCTTCCCCTCCTCGCCTTCCCTGCCTTTGCAGGGGTATTACTGCTCATTCATGGAAACAAAGGCAGGAACAGAGCGCATATGTTCTCACCTTTTTCTCCCCTGTCTCGGCGTATTTAGCGATTACCGTGAGATCCCACGCCGAGGGGGGGATGACTTCTCGCCTTCGTTCTCCTATAAAAAATGCATTTGCGGGATCATTCCCAGCAAATTAGTCAAATCAATGACGCAGTTGTCATTAGATGAGAACTTAACGTAAAATCTCATTGCTTTTCACATTGACTCCCCCCGCCCAGGAACCACAACTGCTTTATTGAAATAGTACACGAGGCCGAGGCCTGGTGGTGCTTCACACCGACGCTTATCCCCCGAGCCACAGTCCCTCCCTTCCCTGCCTCATGAGCACTCATGCCGTGGGCAGCTCAGACACCCCAAGACACCGGTGTCTTTTCGTGGAGGAGATCAGGGTTTGGCTCCCTAACCTGCCTCCAACCTGGCCATGGGAGCTGTAGGGATGGGGGAGAGCAGCAGCGCCCTTGCCTTGCAGGCCCTGCAGCATGGCCTCAGCGCGGTGGCAGGGTGGAAGGGAGGGGCTGGGGAAAAAAACAGTGTCTGCCAGCAATGTCTCCAGGGTCGGAGAGGGGGTTAGCCTAACTTTTCGTTTGGGATCAGCTCAGACAGTCCACATAGGTATTCTTGCCACCCAGTCATTTATATTCCTCCAGCTGTGTGGGTGAGGGACACCTCGACAAGGGGCCGCTGCTGTCCTGGGAGGCCTGTGCTGTTGGTCCTGTCTCCCTCTGCTCCCTTCGAAGGGGAAGGGCTGGTGTGGGAAGATGGATTCATTTGCAAATGTAAATACTGGCTGTCAGAGAGGGCAAGGGATTAGCTTTACATAAGAAGAGAGAGGTGGCACTGCATGCTGTCAGGCTCATTAGGGAAGCAGGAACCATGTAGCTGGGCTATTTGGTAATGATCTACCCACTCCAGCCTTCCTTTGTTTCTTTAACAACCCCTCCAGCTCAGGCCAGGCTCCCCGGGCTTCCACAATTTCCCTTTAAAATACTGTAGGCCTGTAACATTTTAAGGCAGGTCAAGAAATCTAGTGCACGTGCAAAAAGTATGTGTACAATCTGTATTATTTTTACAGTAAACCTACATCGTTGTCAAGCCACTTAAACACAGAAAGGAAAATACAACTGTGAATGGTGCTAACCATGCACACACCACAGCCAGCATCCACCAAAAGTGATCCAGTGGTGGTTGCACTGACACGTGGATTAGATTTAGATTGGATATTAGAAAAAATTTCTTCTCAGGGCTGTCGATCATTGGAAGAGGCTGCCCAGAGAAGTGATGGAGTCAGCATCCCTGAAGGGTTTTAGAAGACACTTGGGGACATGGTTTAGTGGTGGACTTGGCAGTGCTGGATTTGATGATCTTGGAGGTCTTTTCCAACCTAAATTGTTCCATGATTCTAAAATCCCTCACCTAGGTCGAAGCTCTCATGAAAAGTGATCCAGACAGCAGATGAGGGAGCCCTAAAGGCAGTTTTGTAGCTCAAGAAATCAGAGGTTGCTGCTGCTGGAAGAGGCCCTCCCACTCTCCTCTCTAGCCCTGGCTGTACCTGTCCATCACCAGCCTTGTCTCGGCACATGATGATGTGGCAAACGGGGTCAGCTCACAAACCCAGCCAAAAGCCAGGCCTGTAGGAGAAGAGTGGATTTTAGCAGGATCAACACACCGACTGTGCTCACAGCACAGCCACCTGATGGAACACAAAATATCCACTGTGGAGGTGCAGCTGGAGGTGGGAGAGTGCAGGTGGGGAAGAAGGGAGAGTCTGAGGTCAGCAAAAGCTAAATTACCTTGACAGGAACTCAGATTGTGCGACCCATTTTGGGCCCAACAGGTGCTTCAGGCCAGAACAGATGTGATGTAGAAATTCACCTGGGAGTTTCAACATCCAGCTCCTGAATCAAGCCCATAACTTTGGCTGAAACCCAATATTAAAAAAAAAAAAAAAATCTTATTCATTACCACTGGCTGGTGGAAGGATCCCCCTACCCTGTTGTTCTTTTCTCATTGAACCCTCTTACTTCTCCACAGGCATTTATACCCATGTAAAAGCAAAATTCACTTTAAGACCTCTGTAAAAACCGTCTGAAAATTGGTCCAAATTAAATACTTTTGAAGCTTTTAGGAGGGGTTTTTCTAGGCGGAGAAGTAGGTGCTGGATGGATTTCTGTTATCCTGTCCCTACTTAATGGGAGAAAAGTGCATTCCACATTTCTTTTTTTCACAAGCACTAAGCTCCTCGTAGTGTCAAGATGGGGAGGAGAGTTAAAATATATTTTCTAGTCCTTCAATAAATGCGTGGGGAAGATTTTCTATTTAAAGTCCGTTTTCACATTCACACAAAGGAATTTGCATTTACATGCTTCCACGCTCAGGGAACCTGTGGCTTCATCACCTTGTCTTTCCGACTGTGAGAGCTGAGGTCATGATTCCCAGGTGTAAGTAACCGCAGTTTCTCATCCTCTAGGAGATAGGGTTTTGTTATTTTTGCTAACAACTGCACATTTGCTTGCAAATGCCACATTCAGGTGCAAACAATAGCATGGAGAAGAATATAAATTTTCTATAACAAGTCATGCAAACAAGACATCATTCACATCACAGCTCAGACAAGAATACATTAAAATACATGCAAAGCAGCCAAATGAGCTGTAGATTGCTGTATTGATGGGTTTATTTTATTTATTATTCCTTCAGCTCCGGCTTTGAGTTAATAAAGCTTTATTATGCACCTCTCTGCACTGAGAAAGAAAAGAATTATATTTACTTGGAGACAAAGATACTATAATACACCCGAGACCACCTAAGACATTTTCCTGTTTCTGGGGATTCTATAAAGGCACTTTATATCACCTTGAAAATATGTTAATTCCAACAGGGATAAAAATTATTCTCTTGCTTGTAGCCGACAACTTGCCGAAGCAAAAAAAATCTGGACACACTGTGTTCTCTGGAGACTGCTAAGAGTCTGGATAGTGCTATTGTTTTTTGAGAGGAGACTAGCAGTAAAAAGGTCAGAACAGTGTGAAAAGAGTACGAAATAAGCAGAAAGCATAGCAGTTCAAGGTTTAATGTAATTTTCATTTAGTTTCTCCTAGAAAGCATCAAAATACAATGGATTTTTGCCCAGGACTTGAATTCATGTAATTTTTAAAAATGTATGATTATGTTGTTTGAATACAATGAGTTTTTACTTTTGCACTGTTCTGTTCTTCTGGTCCCTGGTGTTCAGCATGCTCCATTACCATGGAGGAAATGCAGAAGTAGGACATATGAGAAAATGAATTAAATTGCAAATCTTCAAAATCCGTGCAATCTACTCTTGCAAGCCAAAAGTTGTTCAAAACTGCGTTGATCATTTTTTGGATCCATATCTGAAATGGACACCACCATTTTCTTCCCTTTTATCGTCTGCTGAGTTTTTTTCTCCCTTTTCCAATCTTCCTTTCCTGGAAGAGGATCTAGGATCTTCATTAGTGAACAAGTTGATTTTTTTGGCTGGTAAAGTGCAGCCTAGGTTTGGTTTCATTTTGCTTTTCTTGAGGAAGTGTTTTACTCAATTGAAGAAAGAGTGAGGATTCTTCTGACATCCTTGCTCTTAAATTCTAAAGTGCATAACCTCAGCTAAGAGATAAGTTACTGTGGGTGAGCCCTGTTTCCTGGAAGATTAAGCACCATTTTGTTTTGGTTTGGTTGAGTTTGGCTTTGTAAGTGGTAACTTTGCTGGGTTTTTCCTGTCTCCCACATCCCATTCCCGCGCTCTCCCAAACCATTGCTGCTCTTTTGGCTCTCCCTACAGAGGTATGTAAAAGCCAGGCATAGTTTTCAAGTTTTGAACTTTAATTAAATAGGTGTGGGCTGCACAGTGCAAATAATTCCTTTCACCCAGGAAAGTGCAAGACGACACCAGGTGTTATTTGTGCTCTCCTTCCTGTACCCTTCATTCTGCTCCATAGCCATGGTTCAATATAAATTCTTCAAGACTAAAGAGGAAACCATTTGCTCTGGGAAGGTTGGCAAACTTGTTAAATAGACAGACTGATTTAGTGAAACTGATGTTTGCTAAATATCATACTGCTGTAAGGCTGAATGATCATGAAATTTTAATAAAAGCATGGATTACTGTCCGTGAGCATAGAATCAGGGAATCATTATGGCTGGAAAAGACCTCCAACACCATCAAGTCCAACCCTCGTCAACTAAACCGGAGCACTAAATGCCGTGTCCAGTCGTTTCTTGAACACTTCCAGGGATGGTGAGTCCATCCCCTCCCTGGGCAGACCATTCCAATGCTTGGCAACCCTAGTGCAAAAATGTCTCTGGGGAATCCTCTGAACCAATGTGTGTTGAGAGGCATCCAAAGCCAAAAATGATCAGATTTAATCATGACATGGCTTACTAGTCTTGTATTTCCCATTAATTTTCCTGAGGAAAATAAAGATGCTTCCAATGAGTGTTCCTGTGCTTGCACACTATGTCCTCGGCAGATCCACATTCTTCATATGTGGCTTTTCATCTCAATCTGAGGCAAAGAGACATCTTGACACGTACCTGACCTTGCCCAGGTACTAATCCAGGCTAGTTTTACTCAGGTTTTATACCTCAGTAAAACTAACCTGTGCAACTCTGCTGCCACCAGATCAAACTCAGTGCCAGACCCTCAAGAGGAATAGATATTTCAACAAGAATTAAGTTTCTGTACCTCTTTAATAAGAATCTTTTTTTTTCAGTTCTTTTACCTACCTGCTCTTGCAGTTTTAAAGGGTGCCTGTGTAACACCATTTTTTGGTGTTGAACAGTGGCAAACTTTCTTATTTTTTGTAATCCATGGTGACAGTAGATAGCAGAATAGAGAACTGTATGTAGTTGGTCATATATGATGATTATGTCACTCTGCATTGAAAAGATGCAGGTTCCCTCGTACAAATACTTTTGGAAATGAACTGCAGAAGAATCATAGGGTTGTGTTGTAAGGGACGTTAAAGATCATCTAGTTTCACCCTTCCTGCCATGGGCAGGGAAGAACAAACTCTACTTGAATTAAAAGCAAAATAGACAAGATTGGGAATCCAAGACCCTTCAGAGTTTATCAAGAGCTCCAAAATTGATTAAAAAAACCCGTTTTTGAAATTTTTTTGGCTTTTCAAGCAAAAAAGTTTCCTTATTCAGCAGTTTTCAAAAGAACCCAACTTTAAACATATTCCCTGTTAGCTAGAAGTTAATCCTACACAAACAATAAAAACTTGGCTGTGAAAGTGGGTTTTGCCCTGCTTATAAGGCTCCTGGGGGGAAAAATGCAATATAAATGCATCAAAAACCCAACTCAAGAGTCTAAGTCTGCAAATACCTGCACCTGCGCTTATATGTGGAAAGTAAGATCCCAGCTTGACAGAAGTCAGTGGGATTTCTGCCCTCAGCTCCAACAAGGTCACTGTTTCTCCCTGTGAACAGTCAGATTAAATGAGAAGGACTGTGCTTAATCAGCTACTCTGCAAATACAACTACTTGCAAAGGATTGTGCCTGTGTTTCTAATTCCCTTCTAAATTAAAGGGTAATTATTTCCGAGTGTCAATTTTATTATCTTGGTAATTTGTCAGTGCATGAATCACTGTGCCAGCTGGGCAGGCGATAATGTGAGCACCACTCGTCTTAGAAAAGGGGTTCAACCAAGCAAAATGCTGAACATCCTTTGCAGACATTCTGTTCTTTGGAAGGAGCAGAGCAGGCTCTGCATGGCTGTGGATCCCCAGCTGTTGCCAGCACAGAGCTGAAAGAGCAATCCGCTGGTGTGAAATTCCGAGCAAGCTTCTGGCTGAAACGTCAAGAGAAAAAGGAAGAGGATACCGTGAAGGTTTTTCCAGTTTACACTGGAAGAAGAATTTTTAATAAGCAGGTAATAAATAGTTTTCAGAGTCAAGAGGGAAAATCACAAGCCGTCTGCTTGCTTTGCATGAAGTCCAAGTTACATTTCCGCCCACATCTTTATCATTACACACCATGTCAGAAAATAAGAGTGGTTATTGACTTAAGCACATGCAGCATTAAAAGCCAGAGCTAGAATCCAGTGCCATCCAGTTGTGCTTTGCTGGAAACTGCCAGAAATGTAATGGCTTCAGCTTCAGATGAGCTGTGAAATGTGGACCTAAAGAGGCTTTATGGGAACTATCATCATTCCTGTTTGTGGCAGAAGCAATGAGCAGCTTGGCAAAGTGAACCTTAATTTAGGCAGAGGGGGTCCAACCTGGCTTTAAGAAGGAGAAAAACTAGATGCATGACAGATTATTTAATTTAAGCCATTGCCAGGCCACATCTCAGGATTTTCCTTAAACCTTTCATATCAGATGACGTGTCATGTGCTGCACTTCACCAGCAGCTGCAGCTTCCCTGTAAATATTTTATATGGCTTTGATTAAACATCCGTTTTGCTGGCATGCGGCAGCCCGTGCTTGACCTTGACTCCTGTCAGGATAACTCACACCTCAGGGCATATCAGTGTCTGGAACTGCACTGGAATCCATCCCCAGCTTCAATAAACAAGGACATCTCACCATCATGTGTCCATGTGAAATGGATCTTCTCCAGGAAGAACAGTCTGGTGGAGCAAGGCTTCCCCTTACACATACTCCTGTTGAGCTCCAGTGAACATGTGCAACACAGACGATGGCAGTATGCAGGAACAGAAGGTGTCCATCTTCTGGAAGAAGCAAGGCCTGAGTGGGAACTGACTGCTGCAGGTTTCTTCCAAAGAAAATCAAAACAAGGACCAGAATGTGAGAGCTTCAGAAATAGCATCATTCTGCTGCTCAGTGGGGAGTGAAGTTATTCACTGCCCCAATGAAAATTACTTTGTGCTCTCACTGTAATTGTTTTGTTATCTCTGTGCCCAGGTGAAGATAAAATTGATTTTTGTTTTTCCTTCCTGAGTTTGATTTAATGCAAGACAAAATATTTTATAGGGGCAACACTCATGTTGTTTGTATCAAAATACAAGTAGAGAAAGAAGCTACAATCTCTATTACAGGGCAACAAAAAAATAAGTGGAGAACTGGGAAAATAAAGATAAATAAATAGAATGCAGACCTAGTTTGCTGCACTACACAAATCCAGCTGCTTTTGGAACAGTTCAAGGCCAGGCTGGATGGGGCTTTGAGCAACCTGGTCTTGTGGAAGGTATTCCTGCCCATGGCAAGGGGTTGGAACTAGGTGGTCTTAAGGTTCCTTCCAACCCAAACCATTCTATGATTCTCCACAGCATTAATTACTCACATTTATCAGACTTGAGTTTTTCCAAGAACTCAAAGTAAGGATCTGGATTCTTATTTCAGGATTCAGCACTTCCTTATCTGAGCAAAATAGTCTACTGGTTCAGCAGAGAAGATGGAGAGTGTCTGTCGAGGATCAGAGGTGGCCCTGCACATGTCCCAGGAGTGCCCGGCACAGCAGACGCACTTAAAGAGCTGGTTTCACACAGCATCAGCAGACAAATTGGAAAGAATTAGGTGTCAGGAACTGAAAATCTGCAAACGTTAGAAGATAATCACATGCCTAACAGCAATCCTAAACATACTTAAAAATAGCTGTTTCTGTGACCTGGAAGCTGCTGAGCACCAACAGCTTCTGTCACTTGGAACCTTCCAAATGCATTTCCAATTAAAGCTGCTGTTAGCAGCAATGCACTGTGAAAATGGGCCAAAGACACCAGCCTACAGCTTGTGTGCTTTCTCAACCTGCACCTCTCCTTTTTTGTGGGGTAAGGAAAAGAGGTTGTGCATCTCATTCCCGCTCTGGTAATGGGTACAATCATTGGCAAGTCTCCCCCAAATCCTCAGGCAATTACAGGACACATCCTTCAGCTATCATATAGCAGGTTCAAAATTTTTCAAATGCTGTCATTCCTACTTGCCATAATTTTGAAAGGTATAAGATCACGAGGAGACAAGTATTTCCACATTGAGTCCTCAGCACTTGTTGCAGCTTCAAATCTGCCACAACAGCAGGGGCTTTATGGGCGAAACAGCTATCAGCGTTTCAGGTGGTGAAAGGAGAGATCTGTGTGCTTGCCCCTCATGTTCCATGGCTGTGCACACTCTTGCTAAGAAAGCTGGATCTGTGCTGGACCTGTTAGCAGATTTATGGCTTGTTTTGCAGTGCTGTAGGTGACTCGGAGAACAGCACAGTAGCTTCCTGTGCTGGTATTTTAAAGCAGGTTTTCTGTTACCGTCGATCACAGGAGCCGTCTGTAAACTGAGATCTTTCCAGGGCTTAATTCTCGATGTGAGGGCTCAGAGGAACCCCTGCTTTCAAGGGGAGGTGGGGGTAAAAATAAAGTCAGCAAGAGCTATTTGTCCTTGAGCAACTACAACAGTTTCAATTTCCTGGCAGAAAACTTTGTCCATGACAGAAACGACGATTGCCCTACAATTCAGTCAGGAAATGGCTCCTCCATGCTTCCAGTAAAATTTGAGTGCCTGTGCCCTACATTCTTACAGGGTGCAATATTCCACTTTAGGGATGCTCTTGCTAATCAGTGGGTGGCTGCAAGTACAAGTGCTTTCACCTGGCGTCTTGGAAAACGTAATTTCGATGTGAAACGTAGACTGAGTTTATATCGTAGAAATGCATCTGTGCCTTCAAATATATCTCTTCAAAGTTAAAAAAAAAAGAGAGAGAGAGAGATTGAGAATGAAACTTAATATAAAACTTCACTGAATATTTTCATGTCCTGGTAAACTCTTTTAGAAACACACAAAACAATGGCAGAAAGAACTACGAAGACAGGGTCCCTTGGTATCTGTGTATCTAAGTGTTTGTCCCCGTGGCTTTTTCAGTGACAGAGCCTGCATTTCCAAGGTAGAAAATTAAGTCTTTCCTCAAGGCTGATTGAGTATGGGCCCAAGTATTTCTAAGTCAGCGAATCCAAAATCAATTCCCCCTAATCACCTGCCTCTGTCCTTTGCTTAAGACAGGACAGACGGATGTTCCCAGTTCCCACACATCCCATTTTATGAGGGATTATTATGAGAAAAGCTTATTAATCTTGTCAAGTTGTTCAGAACAGTGTTTGGAGGATTATTTAACAGCAGGCTCTCTCTTTTTTCCCCCCCCTTATCCATTTTATGCCTTTTCTGTTTGCTCAGCAGTTTATAACCTTAGTCATGGTACGTTGCCTCTCCCATAGAAATGACAGTGCTTTCAGTGACAGGCATTTGACATGCTACAAGGAGCAAACACAGGAAAAGGTAGGGCTAACAGGGTACCAGGCAAAAACAGGGACAGCTTTGCTTTTCTTCACATGCTAGAAAAGTGGAATTTTAATTACCTAAAGGGAATTTTAATTACCCAAAGTTTTTTTGCAAACAAGATTAGTTTGGAGCAGCTTTATTAAGGTAAGAATTTTTCTTTTTCTTTTTTGTCTTTTATAGTCTGTATATGTGTCTCTTGCTCCAGGTTTCTGTTCTTTCCCTACTCTTTGGCTGTCCTATGTGCCTTAACAGTTATTCATCTTTCCTCTTTCAAAAACACTCTCCATCTGGACCTTCTCTCAAACAACTTCTGGTCTGTCATGGGAATTGCGTCCAATAATTTCTCACCGTTATAATGTGCTAGTTTGGGAGAGTTCATTTATCATAAAGCTGGTTTCAACAAGAAAAAAAAAGAGATGGCAGGTTCATATATCCAAAAGGAAACAACACTGGGAGTGATAGACCTGAGATATATTAAAAACAACTGGAATCTGTAGCCACACTCAGTTATGATCGATGAGGATCCAGAATACTTTTTAGCAGCAATAAAACATATGTCCTGTATATGAGCTGCATGAAAGTTAGAAATAGTTGAATATCGGAGTGTTAATTTCACTGCTTTATTAATTAAAGACTAACTGCTGTCACCCTGTGTTCAGAAGTTGCTTTGATCTAACTGTATGTCTGAGATATGAAAGTGAAATGATAAATGGCATTTAACACATCTGGTAGAAATGTTTTACAGAGAAAGACTACAAAACGATTACAGTAATAATTTGCCTTTCTTTTCTGGGCTGTTCTGAAACATCTTTTATCTTGGGAGCTGTACTATAATGGAGAAAGAATAAGTACTACAGAGCCATAGAAAAGCCTTGGAAGGGAACTTAAAGATCACTTCATTCCAAGCCCCTGCTGTGGGCAGGGACACTTCCCACTAGACCAGATTGCTCCAAGCCGCATCCAGCATGGCCTTGAACACTTCCAGGGTTGGGGCAGCCAACCTGTGTCAGGGCCTCACCACCCTCACAGGAAAGAATTCTTTCTTAATGGCTGATCTATGCCTGCTCTCTTTCAGTTTCTTTTCGTGGTTCACCCCACTTCTGTCAGGCAAGTTCCTCTGAGATCACCCCACTGCTTCCACGCCAGAACTGCCTGAAGCTCCCCCAAAACACTGAACTTAAATGTAGGGAGAAAATTAATCCCAAATTCACAAGACACTGAGTTTCTGATCACTGAGAGCAGTTTTTCCTACATCTCCTCTATGGAAGGGAAAGGACAAAAAAGGTTGCAGACTGTTTTGGCCTCAAGAAATAAATCTGATGCTTTATAGATTTTCATGAGGTCTCTTGTTGTTCTCTTTTTGCAAATCACTTTCTGCTTTCTCCGGAGCTATACATACATTTTTCCCTTAAGATAGCCAGCTTTTTCTTCAATGGAACTAGGGGGTCATAACTCTAGCTCTGTGGCAAAGAAGCAGACAAATATCTGAAGTTCCCTGATTAATATACATATATCCTGGAGTTTCAGGCCAGAGCAAGTGTTATTCAAAATTACAAGCCTGCAGCTTAAAGAATAGCTAACAGAAATGCTGACAGAAACTAAAGCTGCTCTAGCAGTGAGCGACTGCAAACAACTGAACGTTTTTATGCCCGTGAACTATTAATTATTCTGCCTTGGAAGGATTAGAAAGGACTTCTGACTGACCCAAGTTCTCCTTTGAAAACAGAGAGAGAGAAATACAGTATTCCCTGAGTCCCTGACTAGTTTAAGGACTTATTTGTTAAATTTAAGACCTGCCAAACCCAAGGTATTATTTTCTAGCTGCTTTGTATCCAGCAGCTTCTTACACGAAGTGACTTATGGAACATTTCAGGGCTTTTATACCAGCAACAATAACCAACATAAAACTTGTGGGATAGGATATTAGACTGAAATACCCACGGTATATATTCATGTGCAACATTTTATATAACAGCAGACAACCTATGAAGGGTTTCAATATAATTAACAATGCCATTAAAAATTGTGGAATACCATTAAATTTGATAGACATGCTGTGAATACAAATAACCAAATTTAGCTTTCTTTATAAAGGCAAGTATTATTTATAGAACTTGTGTGGACTTTCCTGGTAACACAAGGACTGGGTTTAAAGAGTTCAGCATCAATATTAGACTCCTCTTCATCCTTAAAACAGTTGAAATATTTAATTTTTTAGATAATTTTGAGTAGGACAATTCCAGCTTTTAAATTCAACCTAATTTTCATTTGGCTTTGAACAGATATGTAGCAATTTCCATGCAGGAAGAAATAGTCATAATAATTGATATGAATCAATTCATCAGCACAAGTGAAAATAGGTCTAAACTCCAGCATTCTGGTCTTTTAGATCCTGGCACTTTGTTTCAAGATTTCTAAGATTTCAAAGGAGCCAATAGCTTAATCCAGATAAAGTGACTTTGCTTTTATTTACTGTTAGACTGGAGCTCCTTTTTGGAGAGGAACACAGATTTTTACAAATATTAATCCAGGCAAACATTTGATGACAATTAGTAAGAAAGAAATATTTTCTCAGGAATAATTTTCCCTCTCCAGGGGAGGAAAGAAAGCAGTTTTATTTTTGTGGGAAATAGTTGAAACATGAGACAAAAGTGTTTCGTAAAGCTCTCAGAAATGTGGTGTTTTATAGCTTTTGGTGGTGTTTTCCAGCTCCACCACTCACGTTTCAGTACGTGCAACCTTACTCAACATGATATGCATGCATCTTCAGTGTCTTACGTATTGTGAAATTCCCAGGAAAAAGGATGGGATGACTCAGGCAGATGTGGTGCAGCTGCATGGATGGCCAGGAGGAGAGCAGCTCTCCTATTCCAAAGCATGGTGCACTGTCACACTCCTTGTGACCACCGAGGGACAAAGCTGGGGAGATGTACAGTGGCTTCTGCTCTCCATGAAGCTCCTGCATTAACAGCTGCCTTCTTCTGGAATTTCTGGGGAGAATGGCAGAACTGGGAGAATTCCCAATGGAGAATGGGGAGAATTCTGGGAGAATTTCTGGGAGAAAGTTGGAGCTTTCAGTGCCAACTGCTGAGCTGAGCTGTCAGCCCTGACTGCTTGTCTCTGCGGCAGCCAAGACTCCAACAAGGATTCACGTGTCCCACTTCTTTATGGGTCAGCCATAACCTTTCCCTGCTTGTCCCAACATTGGCTGCTCCGTGGTTATCTCCAGCTGGAGAGTACTTTTGCATATTTTGCTTCAGCCTGCCACTTTAGGAGTAGAAAATGCAGGCTGCAACTACAGAGCAGTGTCTGATGATGGGGTGGAAATGGGGCCTGCTCTGTTATTTTCTTTGTTATTGGTGTTCCAGATCCAGCACAGAGTCTGACTTGTTAAGGTTGATTTTCAGAAAACATTTGTTAATGATTTATGTTCCTTCTTCAGGATTAATTTTAAAGGGCTGAGAGAGGTTTGGACCATTACATTAAATATATTAACATGTAGTTTTGAGAGTATTTCTGGGCATGCATGCTAAATTTGAAAATTCAATGTACTCACAAGATTGCAAGGATAAATCAAATAACAACCAAAGCATTTCCTCAGACCAATGGGTTTAAGTGCTCTCAACAGCTGGAAAAAGTGCAGACTCTTTGCTATGCAAAATTGGCGTGTATGGATTTGGAGCACTGACAGAGCTTTGCTAAACTACAGTGATCTGTCATGTTTAAATGTGTTTGTTGTTAGCAGGGCACAGGCAAAATTCCATTACTGTGGTGTGCTGAGAAAAAGGAAACTATGCTCATATTGGGAAAAGCAGGAAAAAAAAAAGCTTTTAGGAGCCAGATTGAGTAGAAGGGGGAGTTGTAGTTGCATCTCTATAGCATTTTCTATTTTGACTTTTTAGAGGGGTTTTTTTTTGGCGAGAAAATAAATTACCGAAACACAAGAATTCACCACAGCACATGACCCTCAGAGTCAAATTTAGGACTGTACCACATGAAATCTCATATTTTAGAATTATGTATATAGTCCATAAAGAATCTTAGCAGTTAAAAATAGCTCTTTAAGTTTTCAATATAAATTCTGCTGCTGCATGGTCCAATGGAACAACCAAAAACCAAAGAGTGGGCAGTTCTGTTCTTTTCTTTATGCTAAAGATGTTTCTAAAATTCCTTAACTTCAACAGGCATTCATCAAGCTTGGGGGAATAAAAGAAAAAAGAAAAATGAGATAGCATGCAGAATCCAAGTAATATCTTCATTTTCTAATAAATTTTCTTTCCTCTGAACACTGTCAGTCCTTTGTTTGCCTTTCCAAGATGTAGCTGTAAACCAGCTTATCAGATACAAATAAAATTTTCTTAAATTCAGCAGCAGAGAATAATGATTTGGTTTTATGGGCCCATAAAACAACCCAAGTCTGTGGGCATTTTGAAATAATGCTGTCAATTAGGATCTGTAATGTATTCTGGGAGATATCATAAGAAAAGTGGCAGCAAACTCATTTTTCCCTTTCAAAACGATCACCTGCAATATGCAATAAAATGCAAGGATGTACTCATAAAAGAGCCATTGCTGTATCCTCCCTAATATATATGCAAATATTTCATCACTTTGAAACTTTGAGGCACACGAGAAAGCTGCTGGAAATTAACATCCACTTCCAGTTGCCACATAAATCAAAGCAACAGCTCTTCCCTGAATAAAGTATTATTTAGGGGAGCAACTATAAAGCAACTTAGGGGAGTAAGCTGCTTTGATTAAATGGTGATGGGAATTGGCCCTGCTCGGCATCATGGCCCATCACGGGCAGAGCCGGGCTCTCCTCCTTCCTTGCAAATGCCAGGGTGGATGCTGGAGTGCCTTGTGTTGTTCTCCCCTGGTTGCCATCACCTTTGGAAGGGGAGAGCTTCTGCAATTTAAAGGACATTTTAGTCCTCTTCAGCCACAACATCATGCTGAGTACATTGTTCTGGGGGAATCCCAGAAGTTGATAAGGCATGAAAATACCCTGGTTGAGGATGGCTGAAAACAACCTGGTCGAATGCCTGGAAAATACCCAGGTTTTTATCTGTAAACCTCCTCTGAAATCACTGGCAGGGGTGTTTTCTATGCTTTTTGTACCAAAAAAGCACAATAATTCAGCAGGAGGCTTCAGCCTTCATAGCAGCAGGAGCCAGCAGGATGCTTACCCACACTGATGCACTTCTGGAAGAAAGCAGCCTGAAGGAGGTGATCAACATTTTCCCAAAGTTTAGAAAGAATATATATTGCTCTGTGGGACTGAATGGTCACAACAAAGTGATTGCAGAGGAGGTGGAGCAGAAAGTCAGGAAGGTCACATTGCATTGGTGCCCACAGCGAAGCTGCAATGGGCAGGGTCCATCCAGGAGCAATAGCTGCTCGAGCAGCAGTGATTTTTTTAAGGTTCATAGAGTATTCTTGTCCTCAGTAGATGGAGAAAAAGATCATTTAATCTCTTAAGGAAGATGGTAGAAGAGAAATAATTTGTTCCAGATCGATGTGGAGGCCCAGAGAAATGGGACATTTATTTTAATGGGCAGCAAGGACCAACAAATAGAGATAGTGCATCAAAGTCATTCTCACTTGTCCTCTTGTGTATGCCCACTTTTCTATCCAAAATCAGCCTTTTTTATCCAGCCCTGCCAGAGGAACACTGAAAACAAAATCGGGTGCTCAGAGCTCAGAACTCAAGCAACTCCAGCCAGCTAATTAACGAAGTGGTTCATTGCTACTTGCAAGCAAGCATATTATTCTCTTTCTAGACTGACTCTGAGTGTGTCAAGTAGTGATGCTCAGGAAAAAGTTTATTTCACAGGACAATTGATTTCTGTGTCAGAAACAGAGCTGAGAAAATAACTCATGGCAAATGACGCATTCAATGAATAAAGTTTCTTCCCTTTCCCATGCTCATGCTCCAGATAAGGAGTCCCTTGACTGCAGTCAGGCTTTGGAATGTTTGGAACACTGGCTTGCCAGCAGGCAGACAGCCACTTGTTGCAGGTGTGTTCTTCCAGGGCTTTTTTGGCTGGTAATTCACAACATTTCCTTGCTGCATGCAAAAATCATATTCAGCAATAGAAGTTTCACATCTTTTGTTTTTCTTCCCTTTTGTTAGACAGATATCAACCATTCAGTGAAAGATTTTTGAGTGGGCACATCTTATTTTGCATACCAGGGCTTGTGCTAGCACAACACGTTAAGCAAAAGAAAGAAAAAATTGATTCCTTCCATGACATTTTCTCCTTCCAACACTTCCCAGACTTTCATGATACTTTCTAATGCTGGTGCCAGTAAAAGACACCACTTTGGATGACCAAATCACTCCTTTCCCTTCGCATGAAGGCCACAAAGCCCTTGACAGGACAAGATACTGAATCCCAGTGCGACATTACTGCCCTGCATGGATGTTGGTGAGGTGGCTGTGCTTAGATCTGGAGCTCAGTAGCAGTCCCAAAAGGATCTGTGAGTGTGGGTTTTGTATCTGTGCCCTCTTGCAACCTGCACAGGCAAAATCCTGCCTTTGAAGACCTGCTGGGTGTAAAATCCAGTGGTAGCTCTGACTGTCAGTGAGAACATGGTGCTGTGCAGCAGGCAGCCAGCACCTCACCTGGCTCTCCAGGGGTAATTACCTGGTTATCTCACCTAGTGGGGGGCTGAACCAAGGGAGTTTAAAGGGTATGTTTGGAGAAGCACACAGAGCTTAACCCAGCTCCCAAGCCATCAAGGAATTGCACTTCCAGTCTGGCTGAAAGAAATTTTCTAGCTCCTTAGGACTGGGCACATTTTCGTCAAGAGTACATTTTTGTCCAACAAACCTCTAGACAAAACACAATCGCTAATGTTTGCAGCAAGTCTAAATCAAGCTAAGCTTCTGAAAATTAATAGAGATGTCATTTGGCTTTAACTACCTCACTGGTAATCAGTAAAATCTGACTAAATACAGAGAATTTTTCAGTGTTACCTGCTGTGCTTGCTGCCCCTGCCCTGACTTGATGGTGAAATGCTCTTTCCATTGTGGTGGATCTAAGCAATCTAGGCAATGGGAAGAAGTGGTCTATTAATGTGGTACCCATGACATTAAAAATAAACAAGTGCCTAAAAAAAATAAGAATATCTAAAAAATAATATTTTTTTTTATTTCAGGAAGCACACTGGTGAGGGAAATAACTCCAGGAGAGCCATAAAGGCATATCAGTTTTAGAAACATGGAATCTGTGATTTGGGGCTTTTTGTTTGAATGGCGCTGAGTGACCCTTCTTTTTAGCTGATGCCTAGGAATACAAATTGTCTACTAAATATCTGCAGCTGCAGTCTGCTCTGCTGTTGAAGTGTCTGCCGAATGTCACTGCTGTTTGCTTTGTACAGCAGAGCGAAGGGGGAAGGGTTCAGAGGAAGACAAAAGCCACAGGAGCAGTGCTCAGACCTGTGTATTAAGCCTGTGGTTTTTAATGTTTCCCCTTTCAATTCCTCCTGGTTCTTGTGGCTTTTTTGGTAAGAGGTAGAGAAGTGGCAGCAGGAGGATAACTGAGCAGCCTGGGCTTGGTCAGCCCCGTGTTCTCTTTGAAATAGTTATTATTTACTACTTGCAATACAGTAGGATCTGGAAGCCTTGGCCATGGCCCAAGATCTTTTTCAAGGGACAAACGCAGGCTAAGGGGAATGTTAGCTTTTAAAGGGCTGAGGGTTTATTGATTTGGTTAAGAATGCCTGTTGTATGCAAAGTGCATTCCACAATTCAGCAGATCCCGTTATAAATAACACGCAAATGGCACTGGCAGCCAGGCCGAATGCAGAGCGCAGCTTTAGCAGCAGCTAGAAAGAGTCACAGCCTGCAAAAAGATCACACTGAGCCTCGAGATACAGAACTCCTGTGACCCTCTGGGATTTGATAGGATGTGCATCTTTCACCTTCAAATAGCAGTGATTAGCAACGGCAGGAAAAGAAGCCGTAGGAAGGTCATATCCCATCACATTCCCAAAGTCAGAGCTTTCTTTTAAGTCCACCTTATCTCTAATTCATGACTGCTGGGAAACCAAAATCGATTTTCTTTTGGGTTTTTTTGTTTGCTTTGTTTTGTTTTATTTTTTAAAGAGTGAATATATTATGATACAGTGCTAGACCACAAGACAAAGATCAAACAGTCACATTTTTAACATTTCAATATAGCAATTTAAAATAAAAGCTCCATGTTTGGGTCACACAGAGGAATGCTCTGATTCTGTGAAATGAGTATGTGGAAATCTCAAAATACAGGATGATCCTCTTCAGCTCTGAATTCCTTCATTTAATGTCACGTAATATCACCACTGTTCAGCCATGAATTACTTCAAGAAATAGAGACAGACATACAGTACTTTAAATAATTTCAGCTACGTGTATTTATCAGAAAAAACCCCTTAAATAACAAACTTAAGTTGTAGTTAACAAAAATCTCTCCAGTTCAAGGCATTCCTTAGTCATGCTTTAAATTCCAGACATCATACCATTCAGACACACTTGGGATAATCTTGGTTGTGTTTTGAATAGCTAATCAACTAAAAGATTATATTTGAATCTTATAAATTAAACTTAGATTCTCCAGCAAATCTACCCCACTTGCATCATGTTTGTGTAGCACTTCAAGTTGGTGATTTTATGATTAATCACAGATCCAAAAGAGGATTTCCTTTATTTCTCATAGTAAATATATTATTGAAATGTGGTTACTCAGAGCTGTGCAACATATGCTACATGTAGTAGCATGAGTACAGATTTTTGTGGCAAAATATGACAGCTGAAGTGCTAATGAGTGGCAGAAATGTGCTGTTCCATGAAAATGTCTGAGTTCTTTCAGACTCTTACATTTCCCAACAGGATAGAAATGGGAGTGAATGAAACATGTACAGCAACACGTTGAAATGAAAACCCATTTTCTGGAAATTTTCAGGTTTGCATGGGTGTCTGTGGGTATATTAGAACCAGTCATATCTCTGGGTGACCTGCTTTCTGAGAGCAGTTACTGAAGTGGTGTGCAATTCGAGGTTCTGTGCCCACGTATGTCGGAAAATCATCTTCAGCCACCCAAAACTCAGACGTGCAGCTATAGCCACCTCTGTGAGACTTCTTTGTAATCAAGTGAAAGAGGCAGACACCTCTAAAGGCCAACAGTGTCTATAAAATATGCCCCTAAATGATACATCCAAGGTGCTTACCTCTGTCCATGGCCCCAGAGAAAGCTGGGACACTGGTGACAGAGAGCCAAGACAGATGATTTGGATTAAATGTTTATTTTTTTTAGTGTTTTTAGTGCTAGAGATAGGTGAGGAGTCACATCCTTGTTTACCATATGTTCATTTATTCTGAGATAGTATAAAAGACGATATGGCTGGAATGATAGTTCTGTTTTCCCATCTCCGGTGTGTGGAGATTTGCACTTAAACTTACCTATTTCGTTACTTTTCGTGTTTTATTTTCGTTGTAATCACATGTGCCTTGTATCAGACAGGTGCTAAGCGTTTTATTAAACTGCAGAGGGAAACAGATAAAAGTTTTTAGAGGCAACACACTGAAATTTGATTTAATTTCCTTTAGCTACAGGAAGGCAAAGCAATTGCCACTACAACTATTGAATGTGTGAACATTAGAGTGTTCCTAAAAACATATCGTTAGTTTATGGGGTCGCTACTTGTCTCAGAAAGATAATTCTGCTCACAGTTTGGTGATTAGGAGTTGCTGAAAAGAAATTAAAATCTGAGCTAAGAAATAACTGCACAGAAAATATTTGTAAAGACAACACTGGATAGGTTTGCTTAAATTAAAAATATTTAGGCACATGTAATTCTTCTGACCCATATATTATATCTACATTTAAAAAATATTTTATCAATTAACAGAAAAACTCACAATGTAACCGAAAAACAAGTCAGAGAACTGAACCTAGCAGAAATTGGTCAGTCTGAATGTAAAAACACCGTTGATATTACGGATAAATGTACCAAAGATGCTTTTCAACCAAAAATAATAGTTTTATTCACGGAGTAAATGTTCTGATAAAGTTTCAAAATCCTTTTGTTACACAGACTTTTTTGACAGAGACATTCTGGTGCTGCTTCCCCCCAGGCCCCGCTGCTGCTCTCCCCCTCACCTGCCCCTCCAGTGCTGAGGCGCAAATCCATTGGCTCAATCCGCTTTTTCAAGCTGGGTTTCCTCCTCTTTGCCACTTTTCCTGCAGGTGCTTTTCCCTGGTATTGTAAGAGCTCTCGTTTATTTCCCTTTTGGATTTTAAACCAGCACTTTGGAGCCGTTCCCACACTCTTTGCTCCCCCAATTGGCTACACAAAGCCGTTAGAGACGTTTTATTCAGTAGAGGCAGCTGGCTAGGCAAAGGCAACGTTAACTACTGTCATAGCTATAAAAATAAAACAGAGTTTAAGACTATAACTGTAGCAATAACCTTGCCCTAAGAGTATAAAACAAAATGGGACCCATTATGGATATTTTTTTTTATTGCCATCTGTCACGATTTCCATTTTGGATGATTCTGGAACAGTTTCATATTCTCTTCACACTAAACAAGCTTGGAATAAAATGCAAGTTAGAAGGAAACAAGATAACATTAAATCAACTTGTCTTGGTATGTGCAAACATTGCTATCATCATCCTGATTTATTCCTTCCTGGCTTTTAGGATGATGGCATATGGTCTCCATTCCAGTGAGAACATCCAGGGTGAGAAACAGGGAGCAGCACAGCGGTCCAGAGAATTTCTGTTTGAGTAAATCCCCTTGAAATCACACTAAAACAGAAGGGACACAGAAAGTTAAGCCTCTTACCTCTGCCAATGGGCATTTCTAAAGAGTTTTGGGTTATCCTTCCTGTTCCCAGCTTGTCTCATTTGCCCAGTGTTTACTGATCACCAGAGAAGACCTTCCCTGAGTGGAAATCTCTGATCCCTTCTCCCCTCTATTCCGCTGACCACCTTCTCCATGCTTTCCACGGAGAGGAGGTCCATCAGGAAGAAGAGAGCTCAGCAAGGAGGTCTCCACAACTCACCAAAACTGCTCTTTGTGTCACTGTGAAGGTCACAACAGAGAATCTGAGATCTCCCATGCATGACCAGGGAAGGTCATCTGACAATAGGATAAGCAGTGGTATCAAAAAACTTCATGCCAGAAGAGAATCAAAGAATCCCAGAATGGTTTAGGTTGGAAGGGACCTTAAAGATCATCTGGTTCCAGTCCCCCTGTCATGGACAGGGACTAGAGCTCTGCATTTTGTGCAAGAGACAGCGAGAAGGGATGGGGTAAAAACACGACACTAGGAAAAACAATATTCCTTCCCTTTTGGAGTGTCCAAGCTGTTCCTAGGAACGAGATGAAAGCTGGTGAAAGGATCATTATAAACAGAAGTAGTATACTGAGGGATAAATAAGACATATTCGGAAGGAGGCAGCCTAACTTGTGCAAATGACAAGTACAATCCATACCCAAGTTTTGGGAAGTGGGGGTGAACAATGCCATTGGGTATTTTGAGATGAATGGAGGTAAAGCAAGGTGACATCTTCCACGGCAGAAGAAATCTCCCTGGAGATAGCACTTTGCTGTATCCTCATTGCAAACCCCAGCACTGTATCATTCCGGCTGCTCCCAAAATCTACCATCTGCATCCAAAATCTACCATCTGCACCTGCCCTGTGCAGCAGTCCAGATGTCACCAGAGGGACAGACACCACCTCTTCATTACCCACTGCTTTGTCAGCCTTTGGGCCACCGGGAAACTAGCTTTGCCATGACTGTAAGGCTTGCTGGCCAGGGCACTGCTAAGCATCGCACAGCCAAAATTTCTGGCTGTGCCCTGGCTGCAAAGATCCACAGGAAATGCTGCCACCAGCGATGAGTCCTCATTTGTAATTAAAGAGCTGTATTAGAGCTATCAATACCGACCCCACTTAAACCAGGGCCACTGTGTAAACGTCTGCCTTCAAATCTATATCCATTACAGGCATGCAAAGCTGCAGGCTGTGATTTAGTCACACAGGCTAAAGAGCCCAGCCTAGATGGAGTTATATCCTCACTATATACATGTATCATTTTAATTCAATCCTATTTGCACCTACAAGACACTACAGGCTGCCGTGGGAAGAGCGTAGCTGGAATAACCTAACTACAAATACAATCAGGAGTTTTTGGTAGCATGGCTCTGTAGACCCAGCCACGCTAGAATGATTTTTTTGGAGTGTGGGTACAGAAAGGATGGCACAGTAGGGGAAAGCAGTCCTTAGCAACCCCCAAAATACAAAACTTTTGGGCTAGAACTTGTCACCATAGTAAAATATCCTCATCTGGGTTGGTCCATACAATATTTTTATATTTTGGTTGAAATTATTTTAACTTTACTAAGAAACTATTTTAAATCCAGAATTGTTTGGTTGCCAGCAAACTGAGTTATAATAAGTGTATAGTTACAGATTCTTACGTGCACTTCTAATTTCTGAGTTCACTGAATCTTCTTTCACAGTGAAAGGAATTAATGTACTGTAGCTGAAGAGAATTTCCTTGACTCTACCTTCTCCTTTTTTAAGGAAATCAGTCTGAATTAGAGAATTTATTATCACCAGGACAAATTTTCAGTTTCACTAAATTTAGGAGTGGAGCAAAGCACTTGGGCAGAGATCCCTGAAACAAAGTAAAGCAGCTGCTGACCTGTCAGTATAAAATATCCTACAAATGCATAAATGTGTGACATATGTTCACTGGAATATTTTTGACATAATTTTGGCTCAGCATACTGTGTATATCTTTCCCTAAATGCTATATATAAACTCTTGTTTAATATTCACAGATTTGTGTACCATTTCCCAAAAGCATAAATTACGGAGATAATATTTCTCTGTCATTAAATGTTTATGTCCTAAAATAAAAATTCAAGGTTAATATCATCTCCCAATGGATGCACCAAAAAGGAAACATCACAGAAAATACTCATGTAAGTGTATTCACAATTCACTTCTTCCTGCAGCAAAACTCTATCATTGAATAATTCATCCCTTCCTCTCCAAACTCCAGTTTGCCCACTCCAAACAGAAAAATGGCCCCAAAAACCAGGGGTTTCTACCTGGCAGTCTCCTTCTTCCAAAGGTGTTGACTGAGTCTCATCTATCCCCAAAGAAACACAAACAGATCCCAAATTATGAGGCAGCCTGCAAGTTCCCTAACTCACATGGTCACTTCTAGCTTGGCTTTGACCACAGTTTAGTGCCATGAACATTTTTCTCCTACTGGTGTTTCCAAAGATTTTCCTCTGTGAGGAAAACATCCTGTCATGGAATGGTTTGGGAAGGGACCTTAAAGACCGTCTTGTTACAACCAACCCTGCCATGGGCAGGGACACCTGCACTAAACCAGGCTACTCAAAGTCCCATCCAGCCTGGCTTTGAACACTTCCAGGGATGGGGCAGCCACAGCTTCTCTGGGCAGCCTGTGCCAGGGCCTCACCACCCTCAGAGTCAAGATTTTCTTCTTAATATCTAATCTAAACCTACCCTCGGTTTGAAGCCATTCCGCCATGTCCTATCCCTTCATGCCCTTAGAAAAAATCCTCTCTGTCTCTCTTGCCCTCTCTGATGGGGCATAAATAATGAAATACTTACAAAGGGGGAAAATCGTTTGCGTGTTGCATGCTAGACTTTATTTGTTTACCTTTCCAGGGTTAAACTGAGTTTTCAGCATCCACTTCTCTTGGCACTAGGAAGACTTGTCAGAAAAGTAGCAAGATACAAAATGTGAGTTTTCAGAGAGAAGAAATGTAAACTTTCCTCATCATTTTTTATGTTCTAAAGATCTTAATGTTTTACAAAGTGGTAAGTTCCATACTATTAATTTTTATATGATCTACATAGTGGTGAATGAGTATTCATTCCCATTCCTACTATTTCCCATTCCTACTGCTATTTGTCTATTATAATGTTATTTCAATCAGGAGCAAAGCTGCTACAGTCAACCATTGTCATCAGTGAGTTGACTCAATATGTTTCCAAGTCTCATTTCAGACACTGTCATTCCCATTGTAATTTTTGTGGATGTTCTGCTACAAATCCCACATGCAGAAACAGCAGCACAAACTGGGAGAGCCAAATGTCTGGATTAATGCTGTGGGCTTAGGGTTTTGTGCTTACAAAGAAATGAAACCCTTAATTCTAGCAATAGCTGTCTTTTTCAGTCAGGCCACACAATTACATTTCTAATTTAATATGATACCTTTGCGACGTTCTCCTGTCATTTGTTGGTTATGGAACATTCAAAAATGCCCAGAATGGGACAGATACAGAAAATTGCTTGCAACTAGAGGAAATACCATTTCATTCTGTATTGGTATAGGATGTATGTGCCATTCAGTGCCCATGAAAAATTGTATGTCTTTTCTTTTTATGAATATTATTAAAGCAAGTCAGAGAAGAGACATTATTTACCGAGTCTCATCAGCTCAGGCTGCTACTGCTACTGCTGGAATGTGCTATATGCTGGAAGCAGTTGCAAATTCATTTCCCAGTTTCCATAATATCTAGAATTGTACATATTACTTTATACAGCTGACTATTGATAGTAAAAAGTAACTAAAATCTCCTAGAGTGAGCAGAGGGCTAAAACTAATAGGACAACAGAAATGCAAAGCTCAGTTTCAAAAGAAAAACAGAGCAGGCAGGGGGTCAATGAAAGACTTTAAGTAAGTGTGGCCTCTACCTTACTGAGGAAGGAACAAGAAAAATTCTGATTTTTTAATGTTGCCTAAATATCTGTGAAGGTTTCTCCATTCCTAATGTTTACTTTTATAGATAAACCCGCTTTTAAGGAGAAGGACTTGTTGCAGAAATTATGGAGTGAAAGCAGATGACCCATACTTAGCTGGGGACCTTCTGTGGTCATCATGGTCCTTTCTAATACTAAAATAAAACACCTAAATATTCTTGGATTTACCAAGCAGTTTGTGGAGCGCTGTGACAGCCTCGTGTAGCAAAAAGCTGTAACTAAGATTATCTGGTAATATCTGAACAGGGAGGGACAGTGATGTGGCCACATTCACACAGGAGAGTTGAGATCAGCGCCGACCAGCGTTAATGACTGTCCTTGGGCTTCCTTCGCCCTTTGCCTTCTCAGTCCCCAGCATTTCTCCTTCTCGTCCGGAAATCATCCCTGAAAAATTCAAGGCCAAGGGGAACTGTGTCCTAATTGAAAACAAAGCCCCGTTGAGTAAGAGGCTCAGTACATTTCACTCAATTAGAGTCTGTGTCTGACACCGTGAGCCATAATTTATCTGGGAAAATTGCGCCTGTAGTTATACAGCAGCCCTTCAGACTGACCTACATCCTTGGGGAACGAGGTTTGTTCTCACATTCCTTTGAACCTGTGTCTACTGAATGCTGCTGATGGCATGAAGGGGAGGTTTGGGAATAGCAGCTCCTTTCACTGGGCTCGATGTTGTCTGCCATAAATACTGCGGCTGCAAACTGAGTGGGGGAACAGAGCACAACAGAAACTGGTAACAAGTTGACTTCTCAGCCTCTGTGGTCAATAAGGTCAATTTAACAGAAAAAAGGGGATCAGCAAAGCATTCCACGGTGCCTAAATATAGACTTGCTGTTTGGGTTCAGCTCTTTGTCAAAGCACCACTTTGTTAAGTCGCCACTTAATCCTTTGGCTGATGGGGGTCTTCAGGACTTCTTCTGAGTTGTTACTTTCTCTAATCTCACTCTTTAAAGCATTTAGCACTTCTCAATCTCCAAAAAAGGACACTTACGATTATCTGCTATTTTTCTGTCAGTATTCTGCCTCTGTGGGTGCTTGGAACTGGACGCCCTTGGGTATCTGGCCTTTATAGTACCAGTTTTATCAGTCACAGAGGGACACCTGTACCTGACACTGGCTTACAGCTCACACAGTGACACCTCTAGAAGATGAGCTGTAAAGCTCCTTTGTACCTGAGGGACATCACCTGTGACACTGGTACAGGAGCCAAATATATCAGGGTTCGTTCTTAGCAGCGGAATTAAAGGCACTTCACCAGTTAAACGACAACAGAGTGTCAACAGAAGTTTCAGGGTCAGTACAGAAGAAAATATCATCCTCAAGGTGCTGTTAAATGGCAGAATAAGTATACATGCTTACTGGGGAGACAGGGTATGAAGAGCAACATTTTTGCTTTGTAAAGAAATTTTAAAGGCTCTCTAGTGCCTCACATTTGTTGTTTCCGGGTTTTTCCCCCCCTCTTTTTAGATGAGGGTTGTATTTTGCTGTTTAGCCTAGCCATTGTCCCCACTGATGTCCAACTTATCAGGAAGGGACAGTGTATTTTGGAGTTAAGCGTCTGAGCTAACTGTTGTTCCCATATCCTTCCTGTGTGTTGGCTACCTCCACACCCATACATCATTTTCCCCTTCCCTGTACCTATTCCACTCCCTCTTCCCTTCTCCTCGGTTTTTGTATTTGATTCCCTCTATTGTCCCATTTACCAATTCTCTCTGGCTCACTCTTAGATCATTTTGTGTCAGTGAATAGGAAAAACCCCATTTGCTCCTTACACCGGGGCCTTCAGAGAATCCTTTGCCATTGGTGTCCGCTTGGAGGAAATAGTGACTTTTTGTGTAAGAAGGTGCCACACCAAGTGACCAAACCAGCTCTCAGCCCACACAGCCAGTGCCTTGTTTCGGGTCAGATTCCAACTTATTTTTTAATGAAATATTTGGTTTGTGTGGACCACTGGACATTAAGAAAAAATTCTACACTGTAAGAGTTCTTGAGCGTTGTATCAGACTGCCCAGGGCAGTGGTGGAGTCACCATCCCTGGAGATATTTAAAAGACGTGTAGATGTGGCACTTGGGGGCATGGTTTAGTGGCAGGCTTGGCAGTGCTGTGTTAGCAGTTGGACTTGGTAGCCTTAGATATCTTTTCCAGCCTAAACTCTTCAATAGTTTTATGATTAAGGTCTAGACATGGAACCTTCCAGTAAAAAAAATTCTCCCAAGATGTCATTTTTTTTCCTGGTAATGAATCTGCTGTGGTTTTATTGGAAAACCTCTGGGCACATGGCTCCTCAAGGGGTTTGAGAGGGCTGATGAGAACCTGTCGGCCCTGCTATGCTGCCTGAAACAGCCTGGGGTAGAGTGCCAGGTGAAGTGCTCACTGTAGGGTGAACAGGAGATAAATGGGCTCTACCGCTCCGCTGTGTTTATTGATCACACTCAGGTTGTGCTGGCTCGAAGACAAACAGCCCAGGAATCTCAGACAAGAATAATCTTTACGTGACTCCGTATCTATGAAATACAGATCTGGAAACTTCCCATATATAACGAAACCTTTGCACAGGTTGGACAGTTTATTCCTAGTCATGGGGATTGCTCTCCTACTGTAAACAGCCGTGCCCCTTGCTGCATCTTCCAGAGAAAACCGCACAGCGCTCCAGAGGATTTCATGTTGTAACAATCCTCTTTTCCCATTGTACGGCTGCGAGGGACTTCCTATATTTCATGTAATCAGCATGCAAATTTGAGAGCTTCCCATGAAATCCTGCAGTAAACAGGATATGTTTGCTCTAAAAAGATTTCATCCAGTAACAATTCACTATAAATTCAGCTAACATCAATAGACTCTTCTTTTCCCTTGTGCTCTTCTAATGTCTTCCTCCTGGTGCAGAACAACGGGAGAAAATTGCTGCTATTCGTCCCCAGCTTGAGGTATTTAAATAAAGCTGAAGACACTACCTAAAAAGGTGATACTCGGGGAGTCAGCTGTATTCCTTTTCATTGTAAATGGAAAGTCTTAGGTGGAATTAATGACTGGAATCCATTGGATTCGGTAAAAGTAGTTCTTAGGTATTTCAGAAAACTGGAATGGGGATAGGTTATTAGACACTTAGTACCTGAGATACAAAGCGATTTCACAGAAGCTCTGCTTACTGAAGTGTACTAACAAACTATAGATAGAACAGGCTTTTAGCACATTATTTAAATAATTGTCCCTAAAATTGACCTTGCCACTCTGCCAGAAAGGAAAAATAAATCAAGGGGGAAATTCCCATTTTTCATGTGCTGAAATTCCTAGTTTTTTAATGCTGAAGATATGGATCACAACATGGTAAGAAAGCCATAAAAACAGTAAAAAAATTCTTCACTCAGTGGATTCAATGCTGTATGAGGTTGGGACAAGGCAATGAGTCTCACTGGGCACTTATAAAATCTAGGTTAAAATTTATACCCTCTTGATTCATAAGCTGATGTTTTGAGATAAATGCTTTCAGAAGCGTGTTTTTTGGTTTCTAAGTAGTCTTATTAAGGGGTAAATGCACAAACAAAGTAGATGCCCAAAGACAAATGCCAACAGCAACTTGGGCTCCAAACTGGTGCTTCCTTAAAATAATTCAAGGCTGTCGGCAGAGCAATAAGAGGGCGACAAAATGGGCTGATTTATATTAAAAGGGAACCTAAACATTGTGCTAATGGTGACAGTTGACAGTGAAAACACTGCTGAAATTGAGTGTGAGACAGAGGTTTTTTTCGATAGCCACAGGATGTCCTTGGAACAGAGTCTGCATCTCAATGAACTGGGTGCCACTCATGGTACATTAGAAAGAAATTAGTTAGGGTTGAACATAATTATAATGTCAGGATAGTTTCTAGTCTGAGATCCATGTTCTGGCTAGGAACCATGTCATATTGAGGAAAAATTAGCTTGCTAACAAATACACAGCAGATTATTTCCAGACCTAGCACGACGCTTCTCTCCACCTTTCTCGTTCCTCCCACTGTTTCTTTTTGTTTAAAGCACAGCTATGAGACTCACATCTCATCTCAGCTGCTTTTGTCGGGACAGTTAATGAGCTGGGTTGGGATGAGAAAAAAAACACAGTGGAAATGGGGTCGTGGAGAGGTTAAACTTCATGAATTTATTCATTGGGATTCAGCTCACACTCTCCTGAAATGAGATGTCATCATTAAAATTGTGGATGACACTGTTGCACAACGATGCTAGAAGGACGTGAAGGAAATGGTATTTGTTTGGACTTTAATATATGACTGTGGTAAGAAAACAAGCCCAAATTGTACCAACCATGTCAGAAACATCCTGAAAACAATCTGTGTACGGTGTTTGTAAGGTAGAAATGCTCCAATTTAATTTAAAAAACCCCAACAGCAACAACAAAAAAGCAAGCAGTGATATCAACATTCTTTTCTACTTTTCTGGAATTACAGTTGTGAGACGTGAACAGCATGAGTATCTTGGGAATAAAATTATTGTTTATTTCATCACAGTACTTTTGATATAGTAGAAATATTGACTGTGTTTTCAACAGAGGCAAATTGTTTGAAAAGGGAAGAAAGCAGAGTCACAATCAATTGTGATGGAGCCTGGAAGGACCATACTAATTGGAGGTGAGATCTGGAGCTGTGCTGGGGCTCACAGGGGTGGAAAGTGGCAAAAAGGGCCATCTTTTCCCCTGACCCAAGGCAGAAATCAGCCATGGCTGGGACAGTCCTGACAGCTGACATTCTGGCTTCTTCATAAAGGCTCGCAGTCCTCTCCCAAAACATCTTGTTTAGAGCATTGTTATTTTCTACTATTAGGTGGCTAAAAGAAGTGGCTAAAAGACGTCTTGCTTGCTGTAACCTTGCTGAGACCATTAGTTTGTGCTTCATCCATAATAAACCCTTTCCTCTTTGCCCTCCGTGTGTTAGAAACTGTTGTCTTATCCCACCCTCAGTTTTCTGTCCCTTTATCTTTCAACACCCCTTCTCTCATGCCCCATGTCAGGGTGTCTCCTGCCTCCCATTTCCCTCTGAATTCCCCCCATGTCTCTCATCACCTAAAACATCTCCAGCTCCTCCTGGCTAGTTGCAGGATGCAAATCTAATGAGCCAACTCTGAATTTGTACATCCAGCTACTGTAACTGGAAGTCTCAGTTATGAATGGTATTTTCCCAATCATCCTTAAGACTGCCTTAATTTTTGAGAATTTATGGGACTCTGAAGGTAAGTGAGTTGCCCACAGAAAGGTTGCTGGCTCATCAGTGAGATTTACAGCCCACTAATGACTCCATAATAAAGTAAATACAGATTTGCTGGGCCATTGGGGAGCTGTCACAGGAGAAAATTGACAGCAGTTTCTGTTCCTTTCCAAAGCCTCTTTTTCTCGTGATGTGAAAATACCCCAAAAAGCCAACAAACTAAAAAACCAACAAAAAACAACCCAGCTTGGTCTGTGTTTCAAGAAGAGACTTGAGTTATAACAAAGTAGAATCTTTCCAGTTCAAGATAAAGCTTCTGGCTTTAAATGTAGTTGATGAGATGAAAGGAAGTCAGGTCTGAATAAATACTGTGGAATGCTAAACAGGATTTCTACCAAACAATAACGACATGCCCCTCAGAAGAAAGCCTGCTTGCTGATTATCCTCCAGTGCTGTGTAATTACCATCCATTGTATCGTGACTCTCCCATTTGGAGCAGCCTCGGTTTTACAATTGAGGAAACAACGTATAGAAGGCAACGTCCCAGGAGATACCGATTGTATTGGCAGGGAAGGGAAGTGTGCACACATCCAGTAGATAAACTAGGCTGTAAATTGATTTTAATGGAAGTGAGATTTCCTCGGAAACAAAAACCCTTATAATTTTCTAGCAGTGCCTATGGCACTTTCTCTGCTCTGCACTGGTGACGTCTGCTTGGATTTTGTATTGATCTGGGAGAGACTGACCTTCTGG
Source organism: Ifrita kowaldi (assembly GCA_013398055.1). Taxonomy (NCBI): domain Eukaryota; kingdom Metazoa; phylum Chordata; class Aves; order Passeriformes; family Cinclosomatidae; genus Ifrita; species Ifrita kowaldi. The sequence continues at coordinate 631,184 of VZRS01009627.1, read as the reverse complement.
ATAGCCCTTATCACCACACTTCATTGGTTTTGTGCTCCTGAGCTTTCAAAGGCATTGCTGCACCCCTACTGCTGGATCCTTTCTCTTCTAATCAGCTACCCTGGGGAAGAGAGAGAGACTATAAATCAATTTTTCTTTTCTCTTCTTCAAGTCAAAATATTACAAGATGGAGAAAATACCATATTTCTCTGTGATGTTAGCTACTAAGTGATAACGCATCTGAACACAAGAAACTTTTTAATCAGAGCTCATATCTGCAGAGCTCCAATACTGAGAAGTGCCCAGCACCTGAAAGGCAAACCCTGCCTTTGAAAAAAGCACCTCACACATTGGAAGGAAGCTATTTTCCACTTGTCTCAGTGCATTTGAGGACTACAACTGCATAACCTTAAGCAAGACAGCCACGAAAGGCAGGTCCTTGTAGCAGCACTTTGGCTTAGGTGACTTTTTCAGAATACTGTATGAGCTGAGGATTTTTTTAAGCTCAAGTAAACAGATGAAAAAATTTGGTGTGGAGAGGCAGAATAAAAAACTGACCTGGAAAATATCACATAAATGGAACTGCAAACACTGATCTTAGTAAAGACCTGGAGGAAAATGCCAGCCAGAATTACACGTTACCCTGAAAAGAACAAAGCACTTTTTCCTAGAGCTACTGAAGCTTCTATTCTGCAGCTACAAGAATACGGTGTGTTTTACTTTCCAGGTGTCCTCAGCTCACTCACTTCACTCCTGGAGATATTCAATCTGGAATTCGTTCTGTGCAAATTGTCCGTACATTGTGGACAAGCAACAGAATTATGCAGATTGTGACAAATTAGTTCATTTGCTTTCATTTGCTGTCAAGTATTACTTTGAGGCAGAGGAGGTTTGAAAGTGGAACAGCAAAGATTTTCCAGGGAAATGGCAAAAATTTGCAGACATAAACACATGAAAGCGGAACTGTAATGTGGTGGTAGGGGACAAACTGCTGTCCAAACTACAGACAGCTAGGGCAAGGAAAAGCTGTGTCAAAGAAGGAAATTTTGGGAAAAATTAAGGCTAAGATACTCTGGGAAGACCTAATTCTGCCAAGGGTCTGTCTGAAGTGGGCAGCTGGCAAGTAGGGCTTGGAGAAAGGCTCAGAAAATTCATAAGATTACTTCTTTATTTTGAATAATTGCACTTTTCCCACAAAAATTATGATGATGTTTCAGGTACTCCTACCAGCCAAAACAGAGCAAGCCAAAATCAGCAAACCCCATGTTGCACTTCCTCTGAGGAAGGCAAGATATGGTGTTTCAAAGCCTCAATCATGTGGTCTCTCTGAAGGCATTGCTTTTAGCTTCCGGCCTTGCAATCCTATTTGAAACCCATATTAAACCATTTTAAATGAAGGACGATAGATTTAGATTAGATATTAGGAGGAAATTCTTTACTGTAAGGCACTGGAACAGGTTGTCAAGAGAAGCTGTGGCTGCCCCATCCCTGGAAACGTCCAAGGCCAGGTTGGATGGGGCTCTGAGCAACCTGGTCCAGTAGAAGGTGTCCCTGTCCATGGCAGGGCATCGGAACTGGATGGTCCTAAAAGTTCTTTCAAACCCAAACCATTCTGTGATTCTGTGATGATTCTATTCCCATTCCAAGCACAGCCTGTAGGGACAGAAGGAAAGTGGCTTTGCTACGTGGCCATGGAATGATGCCAAGGTGCTGCTTGATTATTCAGTCCCTCACCTGAGGACACTGATACCAGGGACAGAACATGTACTTGGACTGTGAAGTGTTTCACAACAGCGCCTTTCACACACAGGTAGAAATTACATCTGCGCTACAGAGCCTGACCCCAATCCATAATCTCGATCTGAGTTTCCTGCAGGAAAGGAAAAAAAAGTTGGCATAATAAAGTTATGCCTGACCTCAGATCTTAATACAGAGAGACAAGAATCAGAAGGCAGAGCTCTGGAATGACAAGAACTACCTTATATTCTCATTTCTGGCAACATTTCTCCCGGAGACCTGAGGGACTCACTGTGTCCCTGTGTGCCCTACTCTCTCCATGTAAACAGAGGAAACAGTGCTTACCCTCACAAAGGTATTTTGAGGTCTGTCACCAAAGACTGCTATGGGCATTTAGAACTGCCTGGGAAGTTTGTGGTTTTTGTTTCCTAGAGAATAACCAGGGTGTGCAGCTTCTACACAGCTTGGAGATGTTTGCACGTGGCTGTTCAAATCAGCCCGTTGCCAGTGACAAGTTCGCGAGGACTTTGGGAACCTCCATAGATTTATCGTCCCTTGACGTGCATGATAATTAGGCTACAAATACAACACGTTTGGATCTCCTGCCACTGTTTCCCTCTTACAGGCAATTTCTACCCCTTTTGCCCTGTTGCACCTGGTGGAGAAGGAGGACGAGGGAGAGAGATCTGAGCAAAGACACAATTCCTTACAACCCTGCTCCATCTCTCTGGGAACTGAGGCATTGTGGCAAACCCTTCTCTCCATGGCCAGCTGTCCTTAAGTGTGTCTGAGACCCTTGTGAGCTGTGTGGTGCCTCTCCATGATGTCAGCCTGGTGCAGGCTTGCTGTCACCTGCTCTTCATCTCAGCCTTGCTCTCTACTGCTTGAATTTGACCTTTTTAGCTCAAAGGAAATGCCACACATCTTTATTGACAGGAATATTATTCTCCTAGAAGGGAAGTGGGCTGAGTAATTTTGAGGGATCCGTTTCCTAGACCTCCTTACTCAGTCTCCTCCTTAAGTCTCTTCCTTACAATGAGGTAGATCCCCTCTGTCTAAATTTGCAGTGCCTCTCATCACACAGGGCACAGACACTTCACATCCCTTTGAGGGCTCCAGATCTTTGTTGCTGGGGAGAAAAAAAGAAGAAAATAAAATGGGAGAAAAACTCCCTTGGGGAGATGTGACCAACTTGGGTTTAGTGGAAGGTGTCCCTATGCATGGCAGGGGCTTGGAAATAAATGATCTTTAAGGTCTCTTCCAACTCAAAACATTCTATAAGTCTATGAAATTCAAGGGCCAGAAATGCTATGCAGAACCCCATGGTTGTTGCTGCAAAGAGCTGTTCTTAAAGGCTTGGAGATAAAAGATGAAAATACAAACACTTTATTCCCAGTCTAACTCTCCTTTAACTCACTCATTTGTCTAGCTTGAAAAGTTCAGGAAATAGTCTCTTTTTTATGTAGGTGAATTGATGGTATGTCTGCTGCATTATAATGTGTGATTTGATACAGATTTATATATGAGAAAGCTGTCCTTTGCCTTTGTGTGCTCCACTTGTATGGAAGCTTGGAGCAGATTCATTTACCTCCAGAAGGTTGCATTGGTCTGACAAGTGCACACTGACAAAAAATTCATTGCACTTGATTTTCAGGACAGTCAGATTATTACACATAATTTTTTTTCTTCTTGGTTTGGCTTTATTCTGCTTTTTTTTGCCCTTAAATTGGTTCATTAATCTTATCCTTTCCATCCTCTTCCATTATCCTACACGCCATCCTCTCAGGTTTTCCTGTTTGATGGCTGAAATATAACAGGGAACAGCTACTTTTACTGCTACTTCTGACAGTACAAGTAAAAGGAAAAGGGTGATGAGGCTTCAAATAACTGCCACAGGTTCCAGTAAGTTGATTTTTAGTTTTTCTTTCATTTTTCTTGATTTGAAACTAAAGGGAAATCAAACAACCCAATGCTTCTTAGATGATCTTTAAGGTTCCTTTCAATGCAAGCCATTCTGTGATTCTGTGATACTATGCAGAGCTGTGGAGAGACAGCTGGTGCTCACTAGCCCCAAAAGTTTCCTTCTGTCAGACGTGTTTCTTAGCAATATCATTTCTTCTGCTATGGAACCCAGTTATTATCGCTCCTGCTTCTCAGATTTGAATGGATTTACACTAAAAGTTTTAAAGCAACAAATGTTAAAAGATGGAGATACAAAAACATAAATAAAAACAACTTCCTAAACACATGAAAATGTTGTCGTGTGAATATTATTTCCTGTCATACAAAAGGACATGTTAAAATTGGAGTGGTTGGAAGAGGTAGCAGCCTGGGAAGCCTCTCACATAGATCCACCAATGCTCTTGGCCTTCAGCAAGGAGGGGACACCTTAGAAGACAGCAAATCTAGTTGGCAAGATGATCCAGCATGACTACAGCTGTCTTCAGAGAACAGCAGGACCAGAACAGTGCTCTGGCTGAGTGCCAAGAGTTGAGGCCCACCCAGTACCCCTGCTAGTGCCATGCCTGCCTGTCCTCCCAGCTCATTCAGGTGGAGACCTTTGGTTCAGTGTTGGCTCATAGTTAGCTCTGCTTTAAACAGCTGATTTCAGCCACGTTTCTTCCCTGGTTTTGTTTGAAATCTGTCTGAAGGCAGATCCTGCCGTTGCCCTTCATGGCATCCAGCCACTCAGCGCCAGCTGTCCCAGCACAGCTGTGGGGCTTTATTTAATATGAATCTGCAGTTTGGAAATGCTCTGGACGCATTCTTTTCGAGCCATGGAGATGTCTATCCTTCAAACAGGACATCAAATTTTATATAATGTCACCCATCTTTACAGGAAGAGATGACACTCAGTTAATAGGATGGCAAAGTTCATATGCCACCCGATAATTAAAAAACAAGGGGAAAGACAGACCACTTAAAAGGGCTTCCTGCTATGACAAATTCCATGGATAATAACATTTTCATACTGCTGTAAAACACTACCATGTTGGCTGTAAATTCTCCAGCAAGTGTAATGAGTTGTAGTAGAGTTTGCCTTTCATTTGTTTTGTAGTCTGATGCCCAATCCTCTCTGAAAATAAAAGCACGATGCTTGCATCGCTTCATCAATTGATCCAAAACGTATCTTAAAGAAGCAGCTCTGCTCCCCCTCCAGTGCCTAATTTCAGTTGTCTAATTAAAGCAATGTCATTTGCATTTCTGAGGTATGTGGCTTTTGCTCTGCACAAACACCATGTCCATGATTTAACTCTGTTCTTTTTTGCTCTAGCAGCTCACTTTTCATATCTTTCTGTACATTGGCTTCAGTTTATTTATTTATATTATCTCTAACTGAGTATCTGAAACACGCCCATCCCTCCTTCCACCATAAATTTTTGTGGCAGGGACCAACTTTTTTCCTCATCTGCCAGCAGTCTCTTAGCACAAAATCCTAGGTAAAGCCTACTTCACAGTAGATAACATTTCAAATCTTCATGGGCTCAACCTTTACATTTTGTTTGTATCTTTGTTAACCTTGGAATACAGCAAGTTCCCAGCTTATGTTTTGGGTTTTGGTTTTTTTTTTTTTTGGTCTAAATTGTAATGAAAGGGACCACTCCTCCCATCCTCCCATTTCCTCCTGAGATTAATTGAAATGCAGCCATCTAAACCCCTACTAATTTGTTTTGAAGCCAGCTATTTCCTCAAACAGTTGCAGAAGATGAAAGTTGTTGATAGGAGTTGCAAAAGCTTTTTTTTCCATGTCCCATTGCTACATGCCACTTAAATCCCTGGCTTTGCTCCCATATCTCCTGACACATGTATCTGAGCTCCCATGGATAAACCACACAGGGCTCACATAGTCTTTGGGCTGATCTGCCAGGGGCTTGGTTTGCTTTCTGCTCAGCAGTTTGGTAATGGGCTGTGATTGCAGCAGCAGAGGAGGTGGGAGCAGTGTTTTTAGCATTTAGGGTTATCGTTTCACATGCCGCTTCAGGGGCCACATTTTTCCACCCTTTCCCAACCTGAGCAGCTGCTGAGGCAGCTCTGGTAGAGCCCAGTGTGGAAGGTAGGAAGGATGGAGGGCTTTCTGCTTCAACTTGTAAAAATAACCAGTGACAAGGCACATTTACCAAGCATGGGAATTCAACCAGCACAGGGATTAAGAGGCCAGATTTAGATTAGGTACAAGGATGAAAATTTTTGCTTTGAGGGTGGCAAGACGCTGGCACAGGTTACCCTGAGAGAGTCAGGGGATACTCCATCCCCAGAAACATTCCAGGCCAGGTTGGGTGGGTTTTTGAACAACCTGTTCTAGTGGAAGGTGTCTCTGCCCCAGGGTTGAACAGGATGATCTGCAGCATCCCTTCCAACACAACCCATTCTGTCATTCTGTGATTCTGTAATTTTACCAAGTCATTGACTGAAAGATTAAAACTCGCCTTTCTTATCTGCATGGTAGTACTAGCAAAAGCTGTTCTCTTCCTGAAGGCTGCACATGACCAGATTGTTGGGAGAAAGCTCCTGCTCCTTTTTGTTGTCCCTGCAGTTAGCTTGATTTCATCTGAGTCATTCCCATTCTTCGCATGTCATGTTCTGCATACGCTCGCTGCCAAATTTACATCCTGAGCTGGCTGTGTCAAAACTTTCTGCACAATTATTTTTTTTCCCTTCTCAAATTTAGATGTTTTCTTTCTGGGACTGAATCCCAATTTCCCTCTGTTTGGTGCTGTCCTTAGTTTTCCATGTGTTTGGGGTGGGGGGGTGTTTCCACAATCCTGTTGGTGTTGGGAAGCTGCTATGTTTCTGTTCCATCAGCTTTCCACACAACTGACCATAAAATTAATCCTACATTCCTAAAACCTTTCAGAGCACTGTAAAAATTACCCACCAGGTCCATTTATTTGCTGTAAGGGTTGGTTTTTTTTTTTTTATTTTATTCAAGTTTTTATTCTGTCCTGGTCTCGTACTTTGCATCTCAATGCTCCCATTGGTAAAAGATGAAAGGGGCATCTGAGGGCCACATAAGCAGGGAGACATGTAACCACTGGGCTCTGAATCATGTTTTTTTCCCCTGCTTTTGTTTCCACTGGCATTGGCGGTGTTCATAACCCAAAAGAATCTGTTAGAAAATGGTCTTCAAAGTGCAGTTCTGTTGCTGCTTGACTGGATTTGTCTATGGGTTTTTTGGCCGTCACTGAAGCGTCAACTTGGAAATCACTGAAAACCAACAATTTCTAATGAGTAAGACTTTACCAAGCAGGTATTTAAATAAAGAACAACAAAACCCACTTTTCTCTCCACCCCAGTTGCTTTTGATCCCATTGAATACTGTCAAATGGGTTAGAGTCATGCATGAAGTTTGTCACTTCTGAGTTGCTGACAGTACCTACCTCAACGTACGACACGCCATGAATTCTGAACGGTTTTATTGAAATTTACTGAAGTATTGCCATCTGCCATGTAGCACTCTTCTTCCCAAAGGCAACTGGGAAAAACAAAGCAAAGTGGCTGCATCTTGTCATTAGAATTTTTATTTCTGGGAAGTATGAACATTCCAGTTGCTCCATAAAAGTAGTCACTGCGCCATATTCAGCCCATCTACTCCAGCACAAGTTTGGTACTAAAATACAATTTCCCACCTAAGGCCTTCTGTGGTTCTACATGCTTAAATAGGCAAGAGGACTAAATTTTGTTCAGTTTCATAGTGATATAAAAACTTCAGGGCTGGCAAACTGGCCTCCTTGTCCAGATTTCTGAAGCACACCCTCTATTTGAAGGTGTGCCCTCACTGTTTCCTAGCACGTTTCCATCAATACTGAAGGACCATGCACAGTGACTGCTGCCCATCATGGACCCATCCATGGTTCCACTAATCAGGAGGTATAACATCTGACTCAGAGATTCCTTCAGAATCCAAAATATTCCCCAGGGATTTTTTTAGTGTTGTATTGAGGACTTTTTCCAAGATATCGAAATGGTTTGGGTTGGATGGGACCTTAAAGAACATATAGTTCTGATCCTCCCATTTTGGCCAGGGACACCTTCCACTAGACCAGGTTCCTCAAAGTACCATCCAACTTTATAATAGAGGCGAATAATCAAGCAGAATACTAGATCTCTTGGCAAAAATTAACTTTTATTATCAGAAATAGATTTATAATTTACTGAAGAGCACCTATTATGACATAACCATCCCAAGCACCACAGTATCACTAGTTCATTATGTGCTTTAGACCATTTTTCCCAAGGTAGTGTAAGGATGTGTACTCATCAGGAATGGCATCCTTGTTGTAAGATATTAAATGAAGTTTTTTGTTTTGTTTTGTTTTAACCTTCAAACCCACTACAAATTATGGTATCATTTTAAGTGCTGAAATGGAGAAGGTCCTTTTTAATTCAGTCTCTCTGTCTGATCCACACTAGAAAGAAGAGTTATTTTCTTTGGAGACTAATGCTTCGATAAGATCTGTCTGTATCCAACTATCTGATAAGCTGGGAACTCGAGATCCAATGTCACCTTTCATTTTACTTACTCCTTTATCTGTCCATGGTGCAGGGATCTGGGGATACAGTTACTCCAAAGTTTTCAGAATATTTTTGTAGCCATAATTTATAAATTAAATGCCCAAAGAATTATCTTTTTTTAATCACAAATGAAATAAGGTTTTCTGAAAGTAAAAAAAAAAAAAGGTTTTAAAGGACTGAAAGCTGTAAATCATATCTCCTAGAGATATCTCTTGGCATTTGGAGTCCAAAACATAACATTTTGCCACTATTACTCAGAGGCAAAACATTACCTATGTTGTACTGGCCTAGCATTTTGACTAGACAAGTAAGAAATTGGTTAGTTTGGTAAAACATTGACCAGGCTAACAAGCTGTTCTTGGCTCCACATAAGTAGATTGTTACCTTTTTAATTTGTAACAAAATTTTGTGTAAAACACCTTGGACTAGGATTTTGAGTTGCACCTGTTCCCAGTTGTTGACCACCTGACTCTATTTTAATGTTTAATGCTCTGTTTTGAAATTCAGGCTCACTACTTCAAAAGAAAATGGCCTGGAAAGATGATTTAAATAAATAATGATCAGTCAGTTATTATTATTCAAGAGAGGCTGCAACATAATGTATATTTTAACACCAATGGGGTTTATATAATGGAATTATTGTACTAGTAACGCAGTTACTAAAAATTGCAAAACAAAACCTCAAAACAAAACACAGTTTGAGGCTATTTATTTATTTTTGTTACTGTATCTGTGTCTAAAGTGAGGTTTCTCACACATCCTCTGTATAGCATTTTTTATGCTCTGATTTGACCATATCTTGCCTTCCCTGATTAACTCACATTGATTTCCAACCCTGCCTCCTCTATTTAAGCTTTAAGATTAAAAATGTTGCCTAGCATGTCCCTGGGCATGCCCACTCCATCTCTTTTTATCAGACAAAGTCATCATGAAGGAGGAATCACAGGAATCTCACTGTGGGCTCCGGGAGCCATTAAAGCTTGACCTGTGACTCTGGCATTCCTCACGTCTCCCGTGCAGTCATTCCTTTGCTGCCACAGAAACTCCCAGTTATTGCTGGCAGCGATTGCCAGCTGCTTTGATCACCTGCCTTGCAGGGCATGCTTCCTGTAGAGGAAAATTACGGACACTGTTCCACCGCTCCAGCTACAAAAGCAAAACTCAGCGTTTTCCTCAGCTTGTTCCTAAGTCAATAGATGCTAAAATAAAACCACGAGAAGTTCAGGCCTTATTTTGACTATTTGTGTCTGCCCAGTGGGGAAGATGCTCAGCTGATGGGATTGCTTTAGAGGTGTGATGAGAAAAATGATCATCCCGCGTGGATTGGGATTCCCTGCACTAGTTTTGCTGACCATGGGAAAGGTGGCTTTTTATCTTTCTTTTTCCTTAAACACTGAAAACAAAAATTTCCATTCCTGACTGTATTTCCATTCCTGACCTACCACCTTCTCATGGATACACCATCTTCAATTCAAAGGCCTATCCCTAAGCTTGTGCCCTGTCTTACACTAGACTTTTCACATACTCATACTTCACACTTCTCATATCCTTTATCTAGCTGCATGCATATTTACATAACCCTATGAAAATTTATATTTTCAGATGCCTTTTGTTTTCATTAATTTTTTAGAAAAGTTGTTCTGGTGCTTTGTTTCACGAACACAACCTTACAAATGCTGCTGAGAAATAAATCAAAACAAATTACATAAGTTACAGAGCCTGAGTAGTGCCAAGGTTTTCTTTTCTGCACTGCACATGCAAAGTTTATCTAGTCAATTAAGAACAAACACAGCACAACTAGCTCCTACAACAGGAATTTAATTTCCTTGAAGCTAAATAAAGACCAAACAAAACCATTCTTGTTACAATTCTCATCTTCAAAGGAGTTTATTTATTTCCTTTATAGGTCTGGACAGCCTTGAGCTCTTTGTGTTTAGATTAAATCAGCTCCAGAATCCTCCTGTCCCTTTTAGCTGTAAACAATGTTGAAGTGGGAACGATACCTCAGGATTGAAGCTGAAGTCAGTGGGATTAAGTGGAAAAATGTGGCCAAGAAGCCGGAGTAGCCCTGGCCTAGACTCCCACGGTCTTGAGCTCCAGCAGGTCCCCAGCCCTGGGCGAGCAGCTGAGAACAACACCAGAGCTCCCTGTTTATTTGCTGGAAGGGGCATGTGTTCCAACCACAGCAAACCAGCACAGTGGAAGCAGCACTTTGGCACACGTGAATGTTGTTCAGTCTCTGTGATGCACTCCACAACCTTCTTCAATTTCTGTTTTTTTTTTTTTCTCTTAGAACTGAGAGCTGCACCTCCAAGTTACAAAATTTAAACTATTTTTGTCCACTACATTCTTATTTGCAAAGGGTTTACATCCTTCACAGATTACTAAATAAGTCTATCAAGTCTAAATTTTTGACTAGCCATAAATATTCCAAATTTTTTCTTCTCAGTATTAAAAGAAATATTCTTAAGCCTGTAAGCTGCCTGTGAGGAAAACAAATTGTCACTTTTTTTCTCTGAAAGCTGTTGATGGTGAAGCTAAGTGGGAGAAATGAATCCAGCCCAGGAATGATGAGTGCTGGATGTCTGGTGAGGACCTCAGGGGCAGCACAGGGAGGGGAGTTGCAGCCTAAGAGGTCACCTGGCATGCATTTCTTGTTTGAGGATGCTTTGGGATACCTTGGCATGCAGAAACTTTGCCTGTAATGGGTCAGGTGAGGACAGGGATTTGTGTGAAAGCTAGAATGAAGGAGCGTGGGAAAATTGATTTCAGAGCATGATATCTTTCTGTTGTCTGCTGGGGTTGTTTAATAGTTTTTGATACGCATTTTAAAAATAGCATGGGGTGTGAAAAGTTCAGTTTTCATCGCAAGGTATAGTCTGTACAGATCGTACGTCGGTTCAGAGGGGCCCTGAAATTTAATAGCCTTGGCTCTTCATCTTGTAGCTCCTGGAGCCTAGAGTTTTCCAGCCCTCTAGTAACCTAGTTTAAATAATTCCCTGATAGAACACAGGTTATGCATGGCATACTTTCATTAAACTGCGTTTTATGCTGTTAAAGTAAATAAATAATAAACAAATTGGATTTCTAGTAATAAGCAGAGAGTAAAACAGTGTTTATCAAGAAAATGATGTTGAATTATCCTCTGACCTCTAGTTGGAAAGAAGAAAACCATGAAGAAGAAAATGATAATTTTATTTTAGATTAGGATTAGTTATAAACGCATTTTAGTACTTTTGGAACCAGTGAAGACAAGATTACCTGTGTTAACTTATAATGGATAATTTTTAAAATAGACATTACAATTACAATATGAAATACAGTGAACACATGCTATACATAAACTGTATGTAGAGGCCAACAAGTTTTTTCTCCTCCTTGAATAGGGAGCTCTTTCTGCTATAGATCTGTGATGAACACTGGCCAGAAGAAACAGAAAGCTCCCACCAGGACAGTGCCATGGAGAGTGCTGCACTTGGAAGAACAGCAGGCTGATGAGATCCCTGATGACATTTCAGTACCTGAGGAGAACACGATAACCATGGAAAACTTTAAAAGTTAATTAAAAATCATTTTAAAAAAGAAGTAATTCTCCTCAGACTACACCGGTGTGTGAGAAATTCTGTCCTCCAAAAGCAATGTCTTTTAATGAAAGTGATGTTTAATTTATGTAGATGGAATCATTTAAAAACACATTTAATTCCATTTTTTATCCTTATTGTTAAAAATATCTGATCTTTTGTAGTTTTGAAAATCTAGAAACGGTGATTATCACTACCAAGCTTGTCACTAAATTCTATCATCATACTGGGCATGTTTTGCAGGTTGTCTGCTTCTTAATCTCTTCTTATAATTGCAGAAATCATTGCACATACCCTAATTTGCACAGTACTTTCAGATCCAGAGGGGAATATACTATAAAATCTTTAAGTGTTATGTTGCTGGTGACAAGTATATTAAAAATTACTTCAAATCTTGCATGGAGAAAATGTTGCCAAACCTGAAAGTAATTTTTACTGCATCCTTTTCATATTACACAGGAATAATATATCTGTCATAAAGCCCTAACACATGCCTTTTTTTTTTTATTCGATGTAATTTTGCAATTAGTTCCACAGTATAGCTCAGGAGACAAATGAGACCAATAAAAGTATTTAGCCATTTCATCTTTAGCATGCATGATGGTTCAGACATTACCAAACAGGATTTCCAACCATTCTCTGGGATTGCAGATTGGCCATGAGCAGCTGGTGAGCTACACCTTGCCTGGAGGAGTTATTCCTGTGCTGTGAGTTGTCCCACCACCACCACCACCATCACCGTCATCATCATCATCGTCATCATCATCATCATCTGCCCCACTCTGGGGTCTGGGAAAGCCACATAACTCACCAGTGAAATGGGCCGCTTGTTTTCCTAGTGAAGAAAAGCAGGAAAAGTCAGATTTGGACGGGAAATATTTCCAAAAGACAGAGTTAGTCACAAGGAAGGTTTCGGCACGATAACACTGAGGAGGAAATCCTATCAGTGTGAGCAAGAGCTAGAATAAACAAGTCACTGCAAATACTTCTTTCCCCTTTAATAAATATTTGACTGAGGTCATCAACCTTGCCTGAACTGGACTTGTATTTGATAACACAGACCATTCCTCCCCCTTACAGCTGAAAAGTGGGTTTGCTTGTTTTAGAAATCAGAGCTTGCAAATCTGTTTGCACCCAAAATCTGTTTTCTGCCGTGTACATCAGCAAACAACTAAGAACTGTTAGTACTCAGCTATACTGTAAAAATGTAATTTCGTGGTCTCTATTCTTGTTAATCAAAGCTGGTTAGTGAGTATTTCTTCTCTATCCTAGCCCACAGGTCAAATTTTTTTCTGAAAAGTCATGATGCTCACAGCACCCAGAGCCATGTGCCCGTGAGGTACAGACAACCCCAACTTTAGCAGATGACAGCCACACCACCATGCCTTGCATGTCACTGATGATGCAAAAGAGTTTAGGGGACATGACTCTCCACTTTATTTGTCTCGATTACACTGTTTGGTCTATAGGGAAGAAATAATTCAAGCATTCCTCCAAAATTTTTTTGTGTTTTGTTTAGGCACACACTGTTTCAAAGTGCTTGGGTACACGGGATGAAGGATGGGAACAAACCCAAGAAGCACTGAAATTTTTGAATTTTTTGAATGTCGAAGCTATCAGCTTCTTGGCATCTGCTGCAAGATTATTTTCTTGACCACATATCTGTAAGTACATGGTCTCATCTTTCCAATGCATGAGATATCAAAATATTTGAAATCCTGAAGAGACAGCAGCCATCATCTATGTATTTGGGGCAAGATCTGTGTGATTTCACAAGCAAGCATGGCAATACTTCCTCAAATCCTGCAAGGTTTGCACAGGATGTGCTCTGCTTCACTCTCTATAGCACAACACAGCTGATAACTCCTGAGGAAACTGCCTGCATTCCTGGCAACCAGAAACCACAACAGCCTCATTTTCCTTACATTGATGCTGCTGGAGCAGCAACTTCTAAAAATGTCGTGCTTCTATCTGTAATGCAGTGTTTCTCATAGCCAAAGATCTCACAGGAAGTACAGCAAAGCAGTTGCAGCTCTGTGTGAGAGACTCAGATAAATACATTATGTCCTCAAAGCTGAAGTGAAACATGGCACAAGTTGCCAGGCTGTCTGAGAGCCAAGGTGTTTGGTAATTTTCTTATCTCGAACAGTGTCCTGTAAATGGGGTACAGAAAGGACTCAGAGATCAGCAGAGTTTGCAGATTTAAATACCACCACCATTTATTGTAGCTGAGGAAAGGGCATTATGGGCTGGTGCTCCATAAGGAACCCCACGGGGAGGGAAATGCTCAGCCCCCCAAAATCTATGCTTACCATCACATCTTCTGCCTTACCACATCAAGTCCTTCTTCCACAGGCCATGGTATAGATGTTTAAGAGGAGGAAAATTTCTCAAGCAATTTTCCACTGCTATATTTCTTCTAATATTATTTTAATCGGTTTCTCAGTGTGTTCTCAGTAGATCCAAAGAATGAGCAAAGTCTCTATGTGGCTAATCTGCTGACCATAAATTCTCAGACAGTAGTGAAAGCTTGTGTGACCTCATGGATAAAGTGTTTGCTTCATATTTTGAAGGTCGTAAATTCAAATCCTGTTAATAGTCTCTTTTTATTAAATGTCTCATAGCTTATTTTCAGTGGTATAATTACACACTAGGTCAGTTAATTATTACTGAATTCCTCCAGCAACAGCAAAAAGGGCAAACTACCCGCTAAAAACAACTTAGAAAGTAATACTTACAAAATGATTAGCAGTTTAAACAGTCTAATTAAATGAGACAATTAAGTTTAAGTAGTTTTCTCATTACAGTAATTTTCTGTGCTCATAACTGTACAGAAGCCTTATAAGGCTTTGTGGGAACTGGGGAGCTCGATGCATTTCCATGAGTGTAAGTGTTCCGTGGCTGGGGCTCGTATGTATGAATCTGATGAAAGGATTTGGCTGGGGGAATTTATAAACAGGCACATGGGAGAAGTCAGTCAGAGAGAGAGAGAGAGAGATAGATCTATTTTCTACAACAGACTCTTGTTTACCTTGCTGACAGAAATACCGCAGGCCTTTCCTGGATTTGTTGGGAAGGACAGTCCTATTCAGTCCTACAAGAGCAAATAACACCTTGTTGTGAACCCCTATTTCTTGGAGACATGAGAACATAACCCAAATAAAACCAGCCTTCTGGGGGCCTTCATGGCTGTACATCGAAATTAATGTGCTGCTTTGTTAAGTAGCTGTAACACTTTGGGTGGAAACACCTTGATTTTCCCAACTTGGGGGAACATGTATTTGTTCCTCAGGGCTCAGTGCCAGTGCTTTGGCTTACATTGATAAATGCTTGACAGAATAAATAATAAGCCATGGAAAACGTATATATATCTATATATATCTATATATATATAGATAAAGTATAGTCATGTGCTAGAAACTCAGCCTGTGTCCTTTAGTCATGTTTCAGGGTGTTAAAGAGATTTCTGATTACCTGTTGTGTTCTATTTCCTGATAGCCTCTTTCTTTGTAAGTGTTGGATGAATGCAAGGATGGCAGGCAGCGTGGAAATGACAAATCATTCAAGTGGCTCCCTGGGCAAGATCGCTCAGCTCAGGCAAGCCCAGCCTGGCTGTGACTCCTAGGAGAGCTGGGTGAGACCGTAAGAGCTCTGTGTTCAGCAGCAGGTGTGTGCCAAGAGAGGGACATGGAGCTGGGGAGAAGAATTTGTCCTTGCCCCGGAGGACTGCAGCTCTGCCAGCAAGTTGGATGAAGGGAGCCTTCAACAGCTGCCAAAACCTACAGCAAACCAGCCCTGAAGGGTTTTTATACCTGTATGAAAGTGTTCAGCTGTGTATTTAAAGAGGAGTGCTTTTTTTGTGACAATTTTATCTTAACGTGTCAGAATTTAAAAAGAAATGAGTGGCATGAATAAGGAAACAAATGCATTCTTTCCAGAGGTGACTTTCAAACTAAAGCCAGGACCATTTGTCTTGAAGCTCATTTCACATTAGGATGTGTTTCTCACAATATGTTAAGCCCTAAGGGGAATGCTAAGATGAAAAATGTGTTTTAATTATTTCGTATGGGTTAAACAAAGAGACTTGAAACTTTATCTCTTCTTTCTACAGCCATCCATGCATGAAATTAGGAGAATTCTATAATGCACACAGCAGGGAAATAGAGTACCAAGAGTACAATGAGGTTGAAATCCAGCACAAACTCAGCCCTGGATAAAGAGGGGAGCAACCTCTCTGTGTGGAAGTAATCCCACAAAATTCCCTTGTAAGAGTCGTGTACAAGACAATCGCGTGTCTCTGCAGATATGTTGCCTTGTATTAAAGATTAAATTAATTGTCAGTGGCAGAGAGGAATCTGCGAGAGCAAGCTGAAGTTGTCAGTGGTAACACACAGTGATATTGATAGTTTCACAGGTGAGGGTTTGCTTTCCCTATCTGTGATATGTGAAAATACTTAGTTATCCCAGAGATGTGGGACATAATGTCTGGGCCAGGAAAAGAAGTGCTATGAGGTAACCTCGTGTCTGCTTTCCGTCTCTGGGGAAAAACTCGGAATCACAGAATGGTCTGGGTTGGAAGGGACCTTGGAGCTCATTTGGTTCCCAGCCCCCTGCCACGGGCAGGGACACCTTCCCCTAGACCAAAGGAATCACTGTTGTGGTCTCTGTTTATCCTCCAAGCTGCATGGCTGCAGCCAAAGAAAGTCAATATTCCCTTCTCCTGGACCGCAGGCGGGTTTGGCAGTCAGGGCTGACCTTACGCAGCAGCAGAGGATGAAATAACACTTGAGAAGTGTTCAGTGATCGTGCTGAGCTCTGCTACAGCGACTCTGAGGTTCTGACTTGAGGTGCAGTGATAATAGGAATGAAATACTGATGAGCTGAGGGTAGCAAATGACATTTTGGAGTGCTCTCTGTGGGGAGATGAGCGATTTTCAGACACCTCTGTACTGCCATACACAAATGTGCAATCAGTAAAGGCAACCTTAATGTTATGTTTTCACTGGGAATTTAAAACACCTGTTTTATCCCAGAGGAACTGGGCACAGCCTGTGTGTTTGATGAAGATTGGTTTGGCTTGTGCTCTAGCACGCTTCCTGATCGTTTCACCTTAATTAAAATGTAGCTCCGCCAATGACTAACTGATTCACAAAATCTGCTGTCACAAATTTTAATTCATAAGATGTTACTTGTCGAAGAAATTTTCTTTGTTGCTTACATGATTGAGTGCCAAGTGATCGCTCTTTTGTTTCCAGAAGACTTTTTTTAATGGAAAAAAAATTAGGGATGATATTAGAATAGCTAAATAGTGTTCACAAGTAACAAGAAAAAAGAACTGTGTATTAGAATACAAGCTGGGAAAATAATTCATTTGACACTCAATTAAGAAAACTGTATGATAATTTAATTTTTTTCCTATGTTTTATTTCTCATTTATTAACTTTTTTTTGTTCCCTAAACCATAATTCAAAAAGGCCTGAAAGGAAGAAAGGGCAGTAAAATTGGTACACAAGCATATTACACACACAGAAACTCTAAAACTCAACTGGGTTTCTTTAGTCTTGGCTTGGATGATCTTTACTGAGGTTGTAGAATATATAATCCCCTGCCAAGAAAGAATCCTAAACAGTGCATACTGAGAAAAGGGCATTTTTCCCTTCTCTCAGCTCTAAAAAACCCAAATAAAATCTAGAGCAGCCATATTCTGTTACAAAGCAATTGTCTGAATATCACTCCTATCAAAATCCATGATGATACTCCTGTGTCAAACTGTGGCTGCGATCATGGCTGCCTGAGGATAAATTTATTTGAAGTTTTTCATAATCTGTATTTATTTTTTTTTAATTCAGTTTGAATTAAAAAGAGCAAAGGAAAGAAAAACACAAGGAGAACAGGAGCAGGTGGCTTTACTGTTTTTGTATGAATAAAGTCAGAAACACACGTGTACAAGCTTGGAACCAGATCCAAACCTCACTGCAAGAACAGGGAAAAGAAGGAATACAAGGAGTTAACAGAGCCAATCATTGTGCACTAAGTAGCTTTGCTGAGTTGATTTGCTCAGGAGAGACAGTTCATGGATTGGGTATTTGAAAAGCCTCAGAAATGCCTGCCATCGGTTGTCTATCTTTAGGCAGCCCTTGGTGCTGTGTGTGTTTGAACTGTTTATTTGGATTGCGTTTTGTTTACTTCCTCTGGTTTGCTCCTGTGCCACCCACAGAAATCTCTCGGCTGCTATCCCCAAAGGACAAATAGTGCTGCAAAATAAATATGTAACATGAGAGAGGAAAAAATAAAAATGGGAGAGGCCACAGATGTATTTGATATGACAAAAAAAAAAAAAAAAGGACCATGAGCTCAATTTCAGCTCAGCAAGAGCACTGCTTGCCTGGTAATTACCTCTGCCCTCCTGCATTGGATTTGCAGTCTGAAAGCTGCCACCTTTCAGATAAACCAACCTGAAAACCTACTATTGAGAAATCATGCAAAGTGAAAGTGAATTACATGAGAAAACGGAAGAGTTTGTCTCACGGATGACAATGTGGGACAGAAGTGTGCAAACCAAACGGGAGGTGTGCAGAAATGGTTGATGGTGATGATGAGTGTATTGAGCCAGGGCTGCATGCTGGACTCCGGAAACTGAAGATGAAGGTTTCAGAAACAGCCCGAGAAATCCTTCTGGAGGGATTTGTACTGTGCCAGTGAAGGTTCCCCACGTGGTTGACTGTTCCTCAAACCCTCCCACTGTCAAAACTCCCAGTAGTTTCTGTAGGTAAAATCATAGAATCATTTAGGTTGGAAAAGACCTCGAAGATCATTGAGTCCAACCAGTAACCCAACGCTGCCAAGGCCACCACTAAACCGTGTCCCTAAATGCCACACCTACATGTCTTTTAAATGCCTCCAGGGATGGTGAATCAACCACCTCACTGGGCAGCCTGTTCCAGCACTTGATGAGGCTTTTGGTGAACAAATTTTTTCTAGTATTCAATCTGAACCTCCTTTGGCACAACTTGAAGCCATTTCCTTGGCCTGTCACTGGTTGCTTGGGAGAAGAGGCTACAACCTCCTTCTAGGGAGTGATGAGGTCCCCCTGAGCCTCCTTTTCTGCAGGTTAAACACTCCCAGCTCCTTCAGCCGCTCCTCTGGAGATTTGTGCTTCAGACCATTCAGCAGTTTTGTTGCCCAATGTTTCAACATCTGGACAGCCCAACAGAGGATCAGCTCCTTGGGAAAAATCTTAGTTTTAAAGAAAAGGTTTCAGGGATGCCAAACTGGATGGGATTTTTGCTTAGCCTCAGAAGGACAGTGAAGTCTTCTGATCACTTCTACCAGAAGTGCCTTCTGATAGAAAAAAACCCAAGGGGGCAAGGCGGCCATGTAAATGAGCCCCAATAATAGGATATATCTCCTGTCCTGCTGAAATCAGTGGGCTCAGGGCCACTGACTGCCCTTTGGATACGACTCTGCCGCTACGGCAAGGGGCTTAAATGCACTTATGGAAATCAAGAATGGCTTCCAATTATACTGGTTTTCCATGGACTATTTCTAGAAATGAGACATTTCAGATAGCTTTAGTTAGTGCCATTCATAACCAGCATGTCCCAGAGCTCCCTAGAAACTCACAGTCCTGAACTATTTTAATCAACAGGTCTCTTTGATGGCAACAGTGCTCTCCATGACTTCCAAGTAGGGAAGATGGAAGCTTGCAGCAGCAAACAGTATTGACATTTTGTAGCCACTGCTTTAAAACATTCAGTAATGGGCAAATAGGAGAAATTAGGGTAAACAAAACAGCGTGTGTTCATGGAGGTAGGCATGATATGCCTCAGGGGTGCTGTGAGCACAGAAATGAAGTCCAAGTGACTCAGCATCCAAGACAAGCACATTTATCTTCGGGATATGTTCATTGTTCCACCTGCATAATGGCATATTATATTCTATTAAGAACAGAGTATTATGGTAGAAGTATTTACACATCTTTAATGCATACAGCCCTTTTGTACAATAAATGTTTCATTGTTTTCCCATCAATGGCAAATGCAGTTGCTCTGCTCATGTATTTATTTTTCTCTGTGGTGATCTGTAATTCTGTTCGGAGTTTCGGTGTGTGTCTCATACAGCAGCTATGGCCAGAAGTATAACCAGCTCCTTTATGACTCCCAAATTAACTTTTAACCTTCAGTTTCCTATTTCCTGTGTAACTGTCACAAAAAAAATACCAGCTCCATGGCCACTCGTATGCAATAGTCCTGGAACCCTTTGGTGTGCACTGCTACAGGAAAAAGGAAACAGGACTTTAACTCCTTGAGAAATGAGTCATCACCAGCCTTTGAAAGTGTAAACAGTGGGAAGCATATTAGAAAAGCAGAAATGAACAAAACAAGTGTGTGGAGACGAAGAAGTCAATACTGCAAAGGAGTGAACCCACTCCAGAGATGAGAGAACTCCCATGTCTGAAGGTGGTGTTAAAACAACAGCTTTAATGAGGGCATAGGAAAGGCAAACCAAAACAAACCAATTAAACGTGGTATTTTATGTTTTGACCTCCCTTTAAGCCAGCAACATAACAATTATGGGCAAAATTGTTTTTAAAAGACTGCTTTACTCAGGAAAACTTTAAAACCTGATGTGCTTTGATAAGAAATATTCTTTTAAAGCAAACCTGAACTAAGGGTTTAGAGCTAAATAATAGGGGCCTGAATTAAAATCCTGGCAAGGTTTTAGGTCAGGTCAATGAGCTTACTGGCACCTAGAAAATAAGTGCTGCTTTCAGATATCAGTTGCAACAGAAGAAGCACAACCATAGCTTATGATAGGATGTTCTCTTATCAGTTTGAAAATGAGGCTCTCAGACCATCTTCCACAAGCTTTCAGATGTTTTATTTAGTGATGATTTCTTGCAGTGTGAGTGAAAAATCCTGTGAAGAGCAGATTATCCCCTCTGAGGGCAGGGACCTAGACACTAACATACAAAATAATTTTCCTATTTGCTTCCTTTCCAGATATCCTGGGAATAGAGTAAGGGAAAGGGCTGCTGTTTCTGTTAGGGTGTTCTCTTTATGAGAGATGCTTTGGCAAGAGGAATAGCACTCTTCTGAAGTTTTTCAAGCTTTCTCCCAATGTCCTGCTTCTTCACATCAACCTAGAAGTCTAGAGAAAATTTCGAGAGGGACTGGAACTCCTGTTTCTGCTGAAGAATGCTCTGATCACAGCATCCAACTGACTGCCTGCAGGTACCAGGGGCTGCTCCAGGTCCTCACTGCCCTTTCCTGCAGGTACAGTCTGTCCCAGAGCTCAGCTGCAGCTGAAATAGAAAATGCTGCTCTGCAACCACAAAGCTAAAGTAAAGCCCTCTACAACAGCCCTGTTTTGATTTTATTTGTTGTTGTTTTTTGTTCTTGATTTTAAGTATCCAGAACATTATTAAGCATACACAACTAAAATAGATTAATTTTCTCAGAAAGAAGTCTATCAAGTGTTAGGAATCAGTATAGCCCCACTATGTGAAGGATTCCTCAGTAGTCACTAATAAGAAAAAAAAAATATGGAACCAAAACCACAAACAACTCAAAAAAACCCCAAAACAAAACCCACAAACTCACCCACACCCCACCCCCCCCAAAAGCAAAAAACCCCAAATCCAAATGAAAAGCCTTTCTCTGCCCTGAATGCTCCTTTTAAAGATTTTAACACCCCGGGCTCCACCCACCAGTCCAGGTGTAGGACATAACTTCTACAGGCAAGGCATTGGAGGAGTGATGGATAAATTTATATCAATTTAAACCTTGGGCAAAGAGTTAAAAAGGCAGTGTTTGTGTCTGGGGCTGAACTCTTAGTAGGGAGGATACAATATCTGGTGATGCTTGTGGGACTGGCTGGAAGGGAGAAGGTGAATCTATTTTCCTTCAGTAAGAAAACAAGACAAAATGGTGAGTATGTGAAATTACTCTTTGTAAACTACTTTTTCTTGTAGGAGTGAGTTGTACTAGAAGAAGAGGGATTTTATAATTTTTGATGCAATGTAGCAATGAGGGTTTAGTGAGACTGAAGCTGGTTTATATCCTTGAGAAATGTCTCCTGTGACTGCACATGAGGGAAAAGAAGGAAGATAAAAGGCGTAGTGATGGGAGAAGAAGGGTGAGAGAGATAATTTATGTAACTCCCCAAGGTTTCGTTCCAGTGTGTGGGAAGAGGTGAGGGTGGTGCAGGCCCCTTCCACGTCTCTCAAACCACCATAGTGGTTCTCAGACTGGGTAATAATTTTTAAGGTTGCAGTCAAAACATGAAAATGTTAAATACAGGATTTCACTGACAAAGGAAAGGTGTACTGCTTCTTTGTTGTCTTGCTGCTGATTACAAGGTCTCTTGACTTAATGATGTTAAGCCATTAAACAGTTTTAGTAAACCAGCCTATAGAATTAAAGAAATACAACAGAACCTTGTTGCAAATGTGAATTTCCAAGGTCTAGGTTCTTACTTAATTTGTATTTTTCTAATGATGCAAAATATGTATAAAAATAAAAGATAATTATGAGAAGGCACTTGGCTATTAAAGCCATATTTCTGCAATAAAGTATTTGCAGAAACATGGTAGTAATTCTGTTGAGTTCAAATACAGTATGATCATGAAAAGTATAATTAAATTACAATTTAAAATATGTGAACCATCTGCACTGTAGTGTGAATTGTACTGCTACACAGGGAATATTGATGATGAGTTCTGTATTGTGTAGTCAAATAAAATCTACTGAAGCCCTGCCTATTTTCCAGTCCCTTCAACATTTGTTATTAGTACAGCATTCCCTTTGGCCTTGTCTAACTTATTAGTGTTACACTTCCATGGCTCCGTAATTGCTTCCAAGACTTTGCAAAAGCTGAACCTAATATGTTTTATCTTGGGTATTCTTTCTCCAAGTTCATAGTCAAAGTAAAAGGAATGGAAATGAACTTGAAGGAGAAGTTCTTGTTGGATTTTGCTGATGCCAGTAGCAAATATATGAAAGGGTAGCAGCTGAACTTGATTTAGAACTCTGGTGGAGACATGGGGTTATCTCTGATATTGCTGATGGGGTTTTTTTTGACCTTGAGAGAAAGCCATAGGATACACACCAGGAAAAGAGCTGAGCTGCCAAGCCAACGGGTATTTTTCAGCTACTGAAAAATGCTTGCTTGGTTTGATGTAACTGTTGATTAAAAGCAACACCTAGGAATGCTTTTGTTGCTCCTGGCTCCAAGACTGGGATCCCTGTGAAGAGCAGTGGCACTGTGAGTGGATGTCTGGAGGCTGTGGTGTGCGTGCTGCAGACACCCCCTCCTCCCACTGGCTGCCTTCTGGGATGGGATGGAGAAAGGTGACATTTTCCCGCTGTAAATGAGCCCGTGGCTCCCTAGCCCTTCCACACCTGTATTGAGCACTCCTGCAAGGGAGCAGGTGGCACTGAGGACCTGCTGCCCTGCAGTTGTCACTAATGGGCTGCAAAGCCTCCCCGGGAGGTGAAGAACCGCTCTGAGCTTTGCTGCCTGGCTGTCAGCTAATAGCATGCTTCCCTGCCCAGCTCTGCCTGGGAGCCGGGATGGAGGCCAGGGATGGGATGTAATGGGGCTCCAGAAGCACGTTGCCAGGCAATGTTGCACAGCAGCCTCCTGCTCCCGCTTGATCCTGCTGCAATTTCCACAGCTGATGGCGTTCAGCAGGATCTCAAGCTCACTCGAGGAGGATGGTGTGGAGGGCAGGCAAACAACAGGGCCATTAGGGGCTCTGGTAGAGAGGGAGGAGAAGTGGAATGGGAGCACTCTGAGAAGGGAATGGGCAAAAGTTGTGGGGAATGTCTTAAATATTCCGAGAAGTAATTTAAGGAGACTGGGCTATGCAGTTGGGCATCCTGTTGAACATGAAGTGCAAACTGAATTGGTACTTTGTAGGATGGTTCCATGCAATTTCTCTCTCATGCATTTTCCATTCAAGAACAACCATAGGAAAATGTTGCTGCTTTGCTGACTGAGGTGTAGGGAGGAGAACTCTTTGTGTATTGCGGTGAGTTGGTGTTTTTCTGAACTGTGAACAATGAACTATTTGCCTATTTTAGCTCTAATGCCTGAAAATCTGAGTACATTTAGGACTGGATTTGCCACCTCGTGCTCTTGAAGACCTAAACAAGGGGAAGAATTAAAAGCAGGGAGGAAGCGGCAAGGACAGTTGGTTTTCAATGTTTGTTTATTTTGGGCTTTTTTTTTCTGTTGGTTTCAATGCTTTTGAGAAAGATAAAAGCTTTTTCAAGGAAAAAGAAAAGAAAAGCAAGAATGAAGAGGGCTTCAGACAACATATTTTACATATGAGTGTTATGTAAAATGGTGAACAAAGGGGATTAATTTAAAGGAAAGAGAAAACAACCAACCAGCACTGGGAGCTGGTGCAGAATTGATGCTGCATCAGGTATCCCTATGTATTATGCATTAATGTCACAGGGGAGAGTGGATAAATCCAGAAGTGTAACCCCGAAGCTGTGCCCAGCAGTCTGAGGGGACTGAGACTCCAAGCTTCGGGGACTGCATCTTTTGCAGGATTTATTTTTGCATAGGTTATGAATTGAAATTAATGAAACATTAGCCAACTTCCAGTAAATTTTTGAAGTACACTGAGTAAAATCAGTCATGAGTAGAATCCCACTAAAGCAAGAAAATTGCCATAAATATTGCTGGTCTGTAAAATCCATTGGTGGAGATGCTTTGCTATTCTATTTTTGGCAGGACACTACCGATAATTAGCAACTCTGAGGGGATTCCTGTTGTCTCTATTAGCTGAGGACCGTGATCAGCTGTGGCCAGAGAGCTGTGGAGCTCCTCATGTTAAGGAGAGACTGCTTCTGTAAAACAAAACCACTGCTCATGTGCCCTCCAGAAAAAGTCAAAAATGCAGTTGTGTTGAAAACTCCAATTAAATATATATATATATTTTTAATAATCAAAACATGCTATGTAGACAAATCAAAGTTGTTAAAAGGAATGTGAAAGTTATTGATTGCTCCCTATTTCCTGTAGAGTAGTGTGCTGGCATCAGGGGGTGTGCTCCTGGTAAGTTATTTTTATTCATTGTATGTGGTGTTCCTTATGCATTTAGAAATATTTCTAAGCGATGATTTCCTTACACCTAAATGATCCTAATTTGATTGAATAAATATCATCTCCTAGGACGAGGAGTCATTCCCATTGATGTTTCTTTTGCTGCAACAAACCTAGATTTACATTTTTATCAGTTCCTTAACATAGGTCACAGGCTATTTATTATTCTTAAGATCATTTAAAAAGCCCCCCACCAAAGCATTGAACCGACTGTTCTAAACCCTTCTTTCCATTTTACACAAAGAATAAGAAAACTTAATGTCTTTCTTCAGGGTGAAATATGGCTATATTAGACGAGTTTATAAACAAATTTATTGTTTGTCTGCAACAATTATACTTAGCTCATTGAGATTATTGTGCATGATTTGCATGTCTAATAAATAATGCATATTCCAACTAGTCCCTGAAACCCCCAGAACAAAGACAAACTCTCAGGGGGCTTCTGGCAGATAGAAATTTAACATAAAATATATATAAATGTCTTAATAACTTAGCTCTTAAAGCTTTCATTGGGGTGTCTGAACCAGGTCCCTGCCTGCTGCGCTGCTTCCTATTGTTCAGGTCTTGCCTTGCTATGGTTCTCTGAGCTAAAGAAGCTTTACTTGACTGTGATAATTTTGAAATATAGTAACTGTTTGTTTTTATGTCTAGTATTCAGCATTGTCAAATCATGTAATGACAATTATTAGCAATTAGGTAAAAGTAAAACTGGATGGGCAGGGAAGAGAATTGGCATGGGACATTCTTATGACCTGTATTGCAGCCACAAGCTTGTGTTTTTCAGCTGTCCCATGAACCTCCAAAGAACAGCAGACAATTGTACCTACCTGGCCTTCTGGGTAGGTCTAAAAGCATTTTCCATACCCTGGGTAGGTTTTCATGTGACACTTCCTGTTGTGCCTTCCTGCAGGGGCAAATCAGAGCTGGGACATTCAGCTGTAATGCCGCGCTCTCACACCAGTCCTTGGACCAGGGCTGTTATTGCACCTGCACAAGGAGGCTGCAACATCAAAGGCAGCACATGAAAGGGAGAAAAACCCCAGTAAATTTAGGGATTTGATTATTTGCGTAAATCATCATAGATACGGCATCTCCCTTTGATGTAGCCAGTGCGGCAAAAGGTTGGAAGGTCATGCTTGGATGTAAACTGCTTTCCAGCTCCAGCACTGATCCTCCTCCCCAGCAAGGTTGTGGTGCAGTGGCTTCCCCCTCTCATTCCTCCCCCTTTCACAGTTTCCATACAGAGCTACTGCTCACTCATTACTTAGGCATCTGCTGGAGATGCTGATGAATAGCCCAGTCTCTCTTTTGGCATCCTCAGGGCTTCAAACTGACCCTCCAAATATGAGTTATGAGGATATTTCAATGAAGCTTCCGTGTGCATGCTGAAATCTCCTGGGAATTGAGCTAGAAGCACCAAAGTAAATGATGTTTTTTGCAAAATCAGGTTCCTGCTGGAGACAGGTGCCCTGAACCTGGGAGATACAAACTGAGCTCCTCTCAGTGCTGACAGGCAGCCTAATGCTGAATGTCACTCTGATCTCCGGTCTCACCCAGATCAGAGTGAGCATATTGGTTTTGAATCAATAAATGGTAAATTAAAAAGCTTACTTAGTGTTCAGAACCTTATATAAAAAGCATCTGCTGTTTTAATCATACTTGATCAAGATAACTGCAGCTCATTTGCTTAAGCTAATTAGCTGGGGCACTGTTATCAGTGTCTGCCAAATAATGTGTTGTTTTACCCAGGAAAAGTCTGCATTAAAGGAACTGGGCGAATCCCACATTGCTAGTCCATGGCAAAACAGCACTGGCTGGCTTTCCAAGCTCGGTGCAACTGTTTAAATGAGCTGCAATTCTTCTCTTTGATGCCCTGAATGGCTTGGAATCCACAGGGCAGGCGTGATGCAGGAGCCCTGGTGAGCACAGGGTTTGGATTGCAGCTCACGTTTACTTTGACCTCACTCCTGCAAGCTCCTAATCATGGGAGAAATCTCAGTGAAGTCAGGATTGTCTTAATGGAACAAGATATTTTTAAGGTCTGATTTTGCTCTTGCATTTGAATAATTTCTTGTGCCACAAGACCTCCGTCTTTCTGTGCTTTTAACTGAAAAGCATCTCTCAAATACAGAATTCCAAGGCCATTTGTCTCCTCAGTGTAATGAGGGAAGGGTTTTAGGGCTGTGAACTTGAAGGAATAGACATGTTCCTGAAGTGGAACTCTTTGGTCTCCTATGTCATTATCGTTCTGTGGGGATGGGTGAATTATCAATAATCACTTTGGAAAGGCAGGATGTCCAAGATCAAGTTCAATTGTTTTTGTGAATTGGGCAGACAATTGGAGAGAAGCAGAGATGTACTGACAAATTACCCATGGGATATTGCAGTGATCTGTCCCATGGGGCTGTTGAGTGGATTAATTAGTGATGCTTGGTGAAATAGTCACAATTAATGTATTTTATTAGCCTGCTTTCTTTTTTTCCCCCTTTATTTCCCCTCTCCATGAAATTGCCTATGAGAAGCCTATGGACTTTTAAAAATGCATGTAATTGGGATAACAGTCTGGATTTCAAATGTTCAGACAGCAAAGCAACCTTCCTGTCTGCCATGTCACATAGAGGCCGTGCAGATCACAGTCCCAAAATGATGCTACAAATGTATTCCCTTAGTTCCTCACCTGCCCTGTGCACTGCACAGCTAATGGGGGGGCTGGTTCTCACCTGTCTGGGGCTGTAACACCTCTGATTCTGCCCAGTTCTAGGACACACAGTGAGTGTGGGACTCACTGTGAGAAGGGGTGGCTGCTCACTCAACCCACAGTCTGTTGTGTAGTGCTCCACTCCCAAATTGTTGCCATCAGGCAACAGCGACATCCTTCAATAGCTTGTGCATCAGAGAATGAATTTTGCCTTTAAAACACCAGTGATGAGCTGCTGCAGGCAGTGACCTACCCTCTTAAATCAATGAAGATGACTTGGGGAAAAAATGCCAGTGATGATGAGTTTAGAAAATGAAAAGCACATTGTTGGGGTAGTATTTGAGCCTGTACTATTGAGGGGAAACAGATGATCTTTCAGATCAGACTAGCAGCAACTTAAAGATACTGTAATGTTTCAATCCTGAATTCCAGACAGCTCTGAGAGAGGAAACTGCCATTTCCTATCCCATAATAATGCATAATTACTTTAAAAATACTTCAAATGCATCCTGAGGCACAGAAAAATATCCTACATCTTGAATACAGATTATGCATGGAGTACACAGGATGAAACAGGAAAAGTGTTCTTTGAAAAGCATGCTTCATATACATTTGTTTTGCTGAAAAAAAATTTTTTGGCTCTTCTAAATTAATTTTAATTGTGCAGTCAATTCATGCTGGAGTGAAAGTCTCTAGTGAGGTAGAGAAAAGTACATTATATTTTCTTTACATGCAAGTGGCATTCTAGAGCACCACACAAAGAAAGAAAATTACATCTGCATCATAGATTTTGTATTTCATAGCAAAAAATTGCGCTTAAATCTCATGATTTAAAGCAATGTATTAAATAAAATGCATGAAAGCAGACCAGTCACTATCATTTCAGAGAAATTATCCCTTCATGGTTTCAGAAGGAACCAGGCACTTTATGGGGTGGTGTGTCAGGGAGGGGAATTAAAATTCTCAGGAGTTAATTCCCTGAAAAATATATCCCAGAAAAATGTTTGTCTGTTTTTATTTCTGGCAAAGCTGTTTATTCTCATGTAAACATCTCACTGAAGGTAAGACCCAGGTGTAATTCCCTGAGGATTGAAATGAAACCAGCAGCAAGCAAACTGCTTCTCAGATGCTCATCCCCAGACCTGATAAACAGCGACGGGGCATTGAGTGCACACATTTTAAGTCCTTCTGGCTTTTATCCCATCTGATTAGATTAATCATGGGATTAAGGAAACATGCTAGGAAGGGCTGCAGCACTCTGGTGTTATGACAGGCTTTCTCTGATCATCTGTGTGCATAGTGAGGGTGCTGCTTCTCAACAGTCTTCTGGAAGGAAAGGGGAGCAAACCACTCTGGGTGTGCATCCCTGGCATTGATTCCAGCACAGACTTTGCTCTCCTGCCCAGGGATCCTTTGTATCCCAGCGTGGCTTAAGTTAGCAGAGCAAATTGTGACAATGTGCCCAAACATTGGAGGGAGGATGCTGCTCCAGCAGGTCTCCAGGTGCTGCTGGAGAAAGCTCTGGCCTTGAGCTCACTGGTCTGCTGCTGTCCTGCTGCACACTGCTTGCCCTGATTAGTCCTGATGGATGGATAGCTTTGGAAATGGTGTTAGACATCAGTGTGCCTAAAGTGAGCCTTCCACTCCCCCGTGGAGGTGATTATCCCTATCCTCTCTCTGGCAGTGTTCAGTGGGAGAGGAGAAGGGCAGCCTGTGCTGGAGGCCCAGCCCTCTCCAGCCGGTGCGCTCGGAGCTGCTGCTGTTCACCATCTCGTGCAAATCTGAGGGGGCTGACAGCATCAAATAAAGTATTGGAAATTGCATTAACAGTGCTCCAGGTAGCAGTTTGTGAAATATCCGGCGACTGATGCATATGAATGACTAAACCCATTAGCTTTTCCTGCTAATATTTCCACTAATGATTTCCAATTGGTTTCTCTAACAAGGGAAGCCACACAAGGGAAACGAAAACAAAACCATTTGGTCGGTGCTAAGTAAAGCTGCAGAAAATGGTACAGTTTTAATAATTGGATTTTTTTTCTTGCCTTTCTTTCCCTGAAAGCATACAGGAAAGCTGACAAAAGACCCCATCCAATAATTGGCTTTATGTCAGTGCTCTGTACGAGGCACTGAAGAGACAAAACCCTCCTTGAAAGCCCTGAGGCGAGCTGCAGGGATGCAGCCAGGCCACTTTGTGTCTGCGCCTTCAGCCCCTGGGCTGCCACAGCAGCTGTCACCTTCTGCGTCCCCGAGTCAGCCTTTCCCAGCTAATTGTCCTGCATTAACACAAAGGGTCTTTGCCCTCACAGGCAGCCTCTAAAAACCTGCCAAGAGGCCCACCTTGGTGCCACACAGGGGTTTCCGTGGGACCCTTTTCTGCTCTGCTGCATGTTTGCTTTTGCGCAGCCCCACCGCCTTGTGTCGGTGTGTGTTCAGTGAGGCAGCTCGGCTCTGTCGTCTTTTTCTGTGTGCTCCTGTGTGCGTGTGTGACTCTGCCGGCCTCAGCCACGTGCTTTGCTCTTAGGTGGGTCTGTGTGTGACAGCCAACATGCAGATTTTGGTCTGTCTGACATCCCTTCCCCAAAGCATCTGCCCACCTCTGGGTGAGCCCCTGCAGTCTGCTCTGCTGTGGCGGCTTCTCAGTCCCCGGTTTCAGAAATACCTGTGGATACAGTTGCATCCAAAAAGCTGGTTTCTCCAAAGACTGTTTTCTACTTCTGCTTAGCACCATCGCTAACCAAGCCTTCTATTTATGCCTTTCCTATATTTATGTACAATGAAGATGCATCAACTTCCTTTCTTAAGCTTGTAGAAAACTCAACTAGGATTTAATCTGCCTGGTGCGAGGCCTGCTTTCTGAGATAGTTGGCATCAAGTTATTTTTAAATGGCTGCAGTGTTCTCTTGAAACTTGCAGTTTTCCCCGGGGGAAGCCTGGGTTGTGCTGGGGTCTGTGCTGCCACCTCCACCTCAGACCTTGGTGCTGTCAGGTCACCCAGGTGCTCTTTCCAGGTGATGCTCTCTGCCTGTGTCTCTCTTCCCAGCTTGCTGCTCACATCAGCTTCGTGAAGGGTCCCTGGGACCTTCTGCTCTCATCAAAAATGCAAAAATGGAATGCCTAACTATATGTTTCTGCTGTTCCTAAAGGTGCTGTGCAGTGCTCCTGGCTGAGGTCAGCCACCTCACTGGGACAAAGGAGGTTGACCATCACCATTACTCAGGTACAGTGCTGCTGGTACTGCTCTTACTTCAGGGAGGATGGTGCTGGATAACTACAAAATTATTATTTACGTGTCTGTGTAATGTGCTTATTTATCAGAATTTATCACTGGACTGAGCAGAGGGAGGTTGTTTTAATGTTGCAACCCCTGCGCCCTGGAATGAGCCACCAGGTGCTCAAGTTACCCTATTTGTGGTTATGTCTCAGAGCCCTAATTTAAAAAAAACCCCAACAAACCTCAAGTAGACATATCCAGTTAATCTGATAAAATGTCAAAATACTTCTGTGTACAAGATAATCATCTGCAGACTTCCTATGAGTGCTCTCTGGGAATAATGGCAGCCTTGTTCAGGGAGAATGCTTGGATAAAACAGCACTTTTGGAGGCAGGTAATCATCAGGAAGATATTCTGATGAAACAACCCGTATTAGAAATTGTCTGTAGCTTTTGCTGCAGAACTCCTCACAAATACATAGATGCACCCCAATATGGCTAAAATTAAATTGACATCTATCTGCCATATGTAAAAATGTGTGTAGCCTCTTGTCCCCAGTGCAGTTTTGTCCCCTCTCACCAGCGAGGCTGTGAACTGATGTAATTAGAAACTGTGTCTTGAGAGGCAGCTCCAGGCAGGGCAGAAAACAATGGCTGGTGGCTGGACCAACTCTTCTTGCACTTGCCAAATGCCTCTGTGCTTGTGGTTTTCATGTCTTCTACAAATACCAAACATAAATACCAAGCTGAAATTTTCCTTGTTGGAAGTCAGCTTTGTGGTGGGTTTATTTACTGCTTATTCCAGAAACAGTTCATTAATTATGAACAGGAGAAAATAGAGTGTTTTTCCTTATTAAATAATTCTGGTGATCCTCTTAGTATTATTATGTTGATTTTTGGTGTGGTTTTTTTTTTTTTCTAACTGTTCTCATTTTGAGGCAGAACATTTATATTTGGGAAGGGAATGATCTCAGTACAAGAGTTCCTGACATGGTAAACGTTTGTCTTGTGTCATGACACAACAAATGGTATTACTTCATTTCCATTCAGATTCTCTTTTCCTGTTTCATCCTCTTCTGGATAAAGAGACACCAGGCAACAGGGCATGTAAGGATCATAAACTGGAAATAACTCCTTGCTGTAAGGCACAGCTTCAAACATGCCTTTCTTCATTTCAGCCTCAGATTAGGTTTTCAGCCCTCTTCTTCCCTATGCAGATTGTTAACAGTGCAACAATAACAAGGGTTTAAAAAAAGAAAATATATAAAAGCAGAGTTTCAATGCAATGAGTATTTTGCTTCAGGAACTCCCTCTAAACCAGAGGCTGCCTTGCAGGCATTTTGTAATTGCCTGTTTTAGATTTTCCTACACCTCTGTCTCCCATCAGAGCCAGGGTACAATTGATCAGAACCAGGAGGATGACTGTATTAACTTCACTTTGAAGCTCAATTCGAGATGAAATTGGAAACTCGAGACAATCTTTGCTCTTGAGAAACTAAGAGTTGCTTTGTGAAACTGTGAATTGAATTTTAATTCTGGTCTTTTCTTTTTTAAATTGTCACTTTTTCCCCCACTGCCTCCTCATTTTTATGAACAAAAGCTTGTGAGGTGATCACTTTTAGTACATTCTAATGGTTCTTGCAGGGAGGTATTTCACTGTCAAATGTACCACTCAGAAGCATGATAATACTCCAGTGAAGAAGCTTATTTTCAAATTAAAAACAAGCCTTTCCCTCGGTGCTTGGGGAGCAATGTTTCAGTCCTTCACCCAGGAGAGCAGCATCTCACTGGTGTTTTAGAGGTGCTTATTAACAATAGATTATAAGTCTAAATCCTGTGTGATGAGCTCAGCTCTGCTGGTTGGAGCATGGTGCTCACAGCACCAAGGTTTTGGGTTTGATCCCTGTATGGGCCATTCCCTTAAGAGCGGGACTTGATGATCCTGGTGGGTCCCTTCCAGCTCAGACTATTCTGTGATGTAAGTGATCTGTGATTTAAATGATTCTCACATTTGTGTCACTAAAGATGGAATGCCTCAGACCAGAGGCAGCAAATGGGGACAATTTTATAAAAATTTCATGTGCGCAGGAAGTTCCGGATAGTCTGGCCCAGATGCAGTTTATTCCTTTTCTTTGCAAAAAGAGCTTTCAGCTTATGCCTGAGAGGAAAAAAAAAAAGTTTTACATCTTTCTCATGTTGTTTTGGATTCTTTTTGTTTCCTTTTCATTACCACGGTCACCTAATTACTCCCCGTACGTGTGTGTTTCCTCTTCACCCTCCCATCATCCCTGCTGCATCCTTTCTGGGTTTCCCCTTCCATTTGTTTTCGGCTTCAGCCCCACTTTTGGGCCTACTGATCCCTATGTCCTTGTCCTAATTTCTTTTCCAGACTGAACTCATTTCCTTTCTTGGCCATATTTCTCCTGACCCAGTCCAAGCTTCCTTTACACCTGCCCAGAGCTGTTTTCCTGCCAGACCCCAAACAGAGGAGTTGTGCTATGAAAGTCTCTTAAAAAGGCCAAACACTGGAAGATAGAGAAAATGGTTTTGCTTGCTGTGTTGCTCTGAATGCATACAGCCTGTGGTGATCCAGGTGCGGGTGCCAGTGAGGATTGCATCAGATCTTGGGTAGCATGTACCCTGAAAACATTCCTGAGCATAGAAGGACAGATGCAAAATTTCAATAAATTCATTTAGCTCAGTTGTGATAATCAAATTATGTCTTATACCAGATGTGGATTTGATCCCTGGAGAAGAAGGACACCAGAGATTATGAAATAAAGCACATTGTGTTTGCTGGTTTGTTTGTTTTCAGTGCAGTAAGCTTCCAGAGCTTTGTTTTGCATTATGATGACATTGCTGGCACGTCTGTACTTTATCCCGCGGAAAAAATTCATCCTAGCTTTCTCTGCTCTGAGCACGAACTTCTCCATTTACACTGCACTTTCTGGTTTCCTGTCTTGCACTTGGAACTTCGGTCTCTTTTCTCACTTTATTTTAAAAGTCCCCTAAAGGCTGGTCAAGCACAGAGCATTAACCTTGTTAAGGTCCTGGTTTGACCAGAACTTGTAAAGTTTCATTCCTCGCAGCTCCCCTTTCTTTAAGATTAGTTGGTGCAGTGTTTCCTACATTAGCCCTGTGAAAAAAGCATCATAGGAAACAACTTGGAAGTTCATGGCGTTCAGATTTGAGAAGGAATCTGCTTTTAAAGCAAAGATCAGCTTTTGTTTTAAACCTGGCTGAACCAACAGGAAGGACATTCAGAGAATGGCCCTCCGCGCTCCCACGTGCTGCAGTGTGTGAGGAGGGTGACAGCTATCGTGTCTCAGGCTGTGATCTTGCCACATCTTAAAGGAATGAGGCTTTCAGGGCTCGTCTGCCCTTGGGAAACTTCCAAGGAAAATTTAAGTGCTGAAATGAGTGACTTTGGTGATTTAAGAGGTGGAGCTTCCGTTTCTGTACTAATCTCCAGCCAGTGCCCCAGCATGGTGCTAAAGAAAATTATGCTTTATAGGTCTTATGTTTCTGAGGAGAGGCAAATGGTGATCTGTTGGCTTGTGTCTTTATTTTCTGTCATTCTAGGGTACCCTATGTTCTCCCTTAAAAGAAGAGGAGAACAACTATATTGGGGACAGTTAAATTCCTGCAATAATTTGCTTTAAAGTTGTAAGGTCTTTGAAATGCATCAGTGCAGCACTATATTCTTATGAGAGGTCAGGCATACTAAATGTGGGCTATGGCCAGTGCTTGTTAGTGATCCTTAATGAAACAGGGAACAGCATCCAGAAGAACAACTTGCAGAATGCAGCTTGGCACATAACCAAGTGTTCTTGCTAACCCTTGACATGGCAAGCTGAAACTTCAAACCCTACTTCTTGTATCGTTTTTTTCAAGGTATTTGCATATGCATATTCAAACCATGCTCCTGAGCTCAGACAAGTGGTACCTTGTGCAAGTTCTTATTTTGACTTGGTGCACTTAAATGGTCTTTCAAGATGCATCTGATGGCTCTTTCTGGGAATGCATCCTAGCACATTGTGTGTATGCGGGGACAGATTAAAAAAATAGCTGAGGAAAAGTCACTTGCACAAGGAGTCTAATGGCTTGTGTTGGTGGTATCTGTAAGATACATATGTGGGAAGCAGCAAGAGGTCCTAGTTGGTTGTGGTAGAGGGAAACTGGTAGCGAGAGAAATAGAGGTAGTTACAGGCCAAATATTGTTTTCCCCATCTGAAAGAACAGCTGTGCTACTGAAAAATGCGAAATGTCAAAGTCAGGTGCACACTGATTTCACACTTATTTCCTGCTGATACATAAAGCCCAAACAGGGTCATGTTTGCAGTGTTCTCCTTTAGCAAAGGCATGCTGAATTTGATAGAATATCTCCTGTTGGACTACACAGTGTCCAGTGCCTGTACTCCATCAGCACCTCCCTGTGACAAAGATCAGCTGCACCACATCCCAGATGGCTACAGAACATCTCACAAAATTCATCTTTCTTCTTGGCACTTGAAGCTCAGGGGGTGTTTTTGGAGCTGCTTTCTCTCCCTCGAAATACAAATGACCATTTCAATTCCAGTCCTTGGAAGTCATAATTTCCTCTGGGGTGCAAGTCCAGAACATTCTAGTGATGAAAACCTTAAGGTATAAAACCACTGTGGGACAGGGGATTTGTTTGCTTCATGTTGCAGAGACTTCACCCAGCATCAGGGTTTCAATGGCTGATGGGCTACAGGCACAGAACAAGGCAGGTCAGCATGAGGAGAACTTGCAGAGGCAGCTGCAAGGCTTAAAAATATGAAAAAAATAAAGAAGCAGTGCTTTAGCAAAGCCTAATTCATCATCAGGCGGCAATCACAACAGTTATATATAAATGCAGTCTGTGCAGAATGGAGCCATGGCAATTAAGCTTGTGACTTGGTGTTTTTTTGTTTTTTTGATGTGGCTGGAGAAGAGGCTTTAAATTGTGGGGTTTAAAAAAGCCCACCCTCCTTCTGTTTTTAACACATTTTCTTTCTGAATGTTTTACTGCTTCTTCCAAAATGAATTTTCCTCCATATGTCATAGCTATTCCCAAGGAGAGATGTCTGATAGCATTAAAGCTTATACATAAAACACTTGGGCTGTGATACACGTTTTGAATATCATGGGGTTTAATGCCCTCAGACACCGTACAAAACTCTGATATTTTGAGATGGGAGTATACAGTTCAAGATGGAAATACAGGGTAACAAATTCAGGCTGTCAGACTACTCTGATGGAAGCCAGACGGGCCACTTTTAGATGCTAAAAGAGACATAGAATGTGTTGTACTTAATAACTAAAAATGCTATGGCTTCTTTTTGCCTTGCTGCTTCAGTCTCTTAGTTCGCAAAAGCCTTTACAAAATCAACATGCTGAGTTCCAACCAGATCAAATAGCAATATTAATGGCTACTGTAAACCAAAATGTGATATAAAAGGCTTTATTGCTTCCAAGATAACATAATAGCTCTACTTATAATAGGAAAAACATTTAAAAAATGGATAAGAATCCTGCTTACAAATCCATGGCTAGATCTAAGAAAGTTCTTGTTTGCTGTTGAGGCAATTCCAGATATTCACATGCCAACCTACATTATCCTGTTTCTTAGGCTGTAGGAAATTCCACTTACATCATTGACTTCCTGTGGAAAATAGGTTTTGGTAATGGTTCAGAGTTAGAATTAGCCCTCACCTGCCTTGTGCTTCACTTCTTCACCATGCCAGTTTAATTACCCAGAAATTATTTGTGCAGTCTTTTTCTTTCTCCTCCTTTCATTGCCCAGCATTTCCCTCCTATTAAACAAAATCAAATTTTTGCAAGCCAGAGCAAAAGTGGGATTTCAAGCAGCTAAAGCTGCTCAGAGCAAAAAAAATCTCCCTCAGTCTAAAAGCTATACTGGACATGGGGAATTCCTAAACTGGAGGGAAAATTGTTGGTTTCTACCACTGAGAAGGGCTGTGATGCCCATTTACAGAGCTTCAAGGGCAAGTGACAATGCCTGCATTGCCTGAGCAGGGGAGAAATGTTTCTCACGATTTAATCCAAAGTGCAGCCACGAGCTGTTAGATTAGGATTGCTGCTGCATGTCAGAGATGCCTGATAGGAGCTGCCCTTTCTGCCTGCTGGCACTTTCCAGAGGGGTCAAGTAGCTTATACACCAATCTCAGCTGGTGAAGGATGTGGCAACGACCTTCAGTGAACCAGCTGGGATGGGATTTTTACTTTTTGGAGGACACGTGTCTGAGGCACTTGTGTGACCAAAGCAGAATGGATTAATATGGGTGGGTTTACATCTTGTGTTCATCCCCTCAGAGTCACTGTGCACAACATGTATTTGTTGATTGTGTCTGGTAAGCAGAAGGAACAGGTGAGAGAGCAAATAAGAAACAATATTCACAGAGGAAAAGAGACGATCCTGATGGTACTGGCAGCAATTTGTGGGGTTTTTTTGCTGTAGTTCATACAGTTGTCATATTATTAAGGATTTCTTAAAGCAACACAGCAGCAAGGGCAGCTGATGTTCCGACCCCTTTGACTGCTGAGAAGAGATGCAGAGCCTAAAATGGCAAACATTACCTTTCCTTGTGAGTAAATGCTTTGTTGGTTTTACATTCACAGACCCAACAATGTATTTAAGGAAGGTGATCCTTACCTTAGCTCTGGAATAAATATTTATGGGTATTTATGGTGAGCATTTTGCAACTCCTTCTGCATTCCCAAGCAAGGGCACTTCCACATGAGCAGGAGGTGCCATGCTCATCCATTCCCACCCTACCTTTTCGGGTTTGCTTTACATCTGATGTTCTTGACAGAAGCTCCTTCCAAGGGCGGAGATTTCCAGCCCAGGAAATATTCTTGTTTACTCAGATTAT
This sequence comes from Ifrita kowaldi, assembly GCA_013398055.1. Classification (NCBI taxonomy): domain Eukaryota; kingdom Metazoa; phylum Chordata; class Aves; order Passeriformes; family Cinclosomatidae; genus Ifrita; species Ifrita kowaldi. Next base: position 593,448 of record VZRS01009627.1, on the reverse strand, counting down.
TTTGCTGAGAAAAGTGCCCTGCTGTGATATCAAATGAGAAGAAAACCAAGCAGGAGATGTGATTAATGAGCTGCCTGTTGACGTGGGGATGAGTGGGTAGATAAGGCACAAGGGCAAAATTAACCAGCTAAATCTGGGTGCAGTGAGGGTTTCTCAAAGTGATAAGGTATTTGCATGTGCTTCATTCTCTAGCTGCTATCATAATTCAGCATCTTGGATTCAGCTTATTGATAGTGAAACTGGGAGGCTTTGCCATTTGTCAGCCTACACGGGTAGTAATTAGCCATTAGAGTGCAGGCACGTTTTTTGTAATTAACTTTGTGTCAAAATTTCTTTGTTCATTATCTGTGGAGAACACTCACAAAACAATCAACATCCATTTTACTAGGTACTGTTCAGTGACCTCATTTTCTTCAAGCTATTCCCTTCTGGTATTACCCCAAACTCCCTCTCTGCTTGCTGTCTGCTTCCCCTGAACATGCTTCGGAGGGAGTGAATGAGGATGGCACAAGTTTGAGGGCTTTTAAAAATATTATTTATTTATAGTATGTATATGAACATGCTGGAGTACTTGACAAATCTCATGCAGCGTAAGCAGATAATACGTAACTTTAGTATTTGTGTTTACAGTCATATCCAGAGGCTTAGTGGGGTCTGTTAGAGAGGATTATCAGACACAAATATTCATGGCAGGCATCTCATGGCAGTGAACCCCTTCACTCACCCTCATGAATCACATAGTTATTACACCATTTCAAGAACTTCAAAACCAGCAGAAGCTACCTGTCTCCAAAACCTTGTTCTTTCCACTTCCCTCTCACCAGCTGGAAATAGGTGGATTGCTAGCTTAGATATTTAGGTGGTAGAAAAAAAATCCACCACTGCAAATGCAGGCAGGGTCATATTGTCACACCACCAGACAAGCCTGTCCTCTGAACGACCACTTTACTGCTAGAAATTTCACCAGAAAAGGCACTTAGTGCATCTCTGCTTTGTTCATCACTAAGGGAAAGTCTAATTGACCTAAAGGACATTCTTCTTCTGCCAAATCCAAAGTGAGTTTCCAAATGGAAAACTCCACCAGGAATTGTGCGTCAGCCTTTCTCGTCCCAGGGCTCCCTGACCTTCCTCCATGCACAGAGGTGGGTTCTGGCAGCAAGGGGCAAGGATTCACATGTTTATAAGCCTTCTCCTGTTTATCCTGGATCATGTGGCACCCTTGGGGAAAAAGCATTGATAGGGATAACTTGTATTTTTAAGAGCCCCCACCCAGAAGCTAAAGGTGTCCTCCAAATTTTCTCACCCTTAAGCCACCTGCAAAGGAAGAGCATCGAGGTCCCTCCAACACCTTGCCCTGGCTCCTGCTCTTTCTGTCCCCACCCTCTCAAGTCACCTGCTCAGCCCAGAGCTGGTGTTCAAATACTTGTATAGGAAAGCCCTCCACAGGGAAACAGGGAGCTGCTGCTGTGTAAGTGCCTGCAAACCACGGCTTAGCCGAGTGTTGTTCCAGATTTTCAGCTCTTTCTTTATGGCCTCCTGTTTTCCCTCTTAACCTAAATGCAATTGAAAAAGGCGGGATGTAGGGAATTCTTTTATTTCAGGCAAATATACCACCTCTTTATGAAATCAAACCGGATCTCTCACCCACCTCTGTTTAAGCAGCAGGCAGCTACCAGGTACAGCATTGCTGCTGTCTGTAATTGTAAAGGAGCTTGGATAGTATAACACAAATTGGCTCCCAGGAGTCATACAGACTAAACATTATAGTCCATCAGCTCTAATTTTCTTTAAAAGTGGTTGGTAGGAACTGCATTAGAGGAGGAAGTTAAGAATCCTACATTACACAGGCTGCTTGCTTGAACTGCTCTCCCAAAGGACAATTATTTTCCTAGGTATGCACTCTTAAATGCAACAGCTCCCTTCTGTACATATTTTCTTAGGTAGGGTGATGTTTGTTTTTTGGGGGTTTTTTTTGGTTTTTTTTGTAAGTTTTGATTTTTCTTTTGCTAAAAATAAATGCTATTTTTAAGTCATGCTAAACTTCTCAAAATGTCTCAGGGCAAGCTCCAGCATTTACTGACTGAACATGTATTTTCCTTAAAACATGGCAAACATAAAACCCCTGTCCACTGAATGGCCCTTGCCTTCTCTGAAAGTGAGTAGGTTTAGATTAGATATCAGGGGAAAATTCTTTACTGTGAGGGTGGTGAGGCACTAGAAAATGTTGCCCAGAGAAGCTGTGGCTGCCCCATCCCTGGAAGTGTCCAAGGCCAGGTTGGATGGGGCTCTGAGCAACCTGGGATAGTGGAGGTGGCCCTGCCCGTGGCAAAGGGTTGGAACTAAATGATCTTCAAGGTTCTTTTCAACCCAAACCATTCTATGATTATTTTTGTGTTCATAAGAATGGCAAGCCTAGCTTTCCTCCTTTATTCTGCTTGGCTGCATGTTTACTTTCAGTAATCTCCTCCAGAAAGTAAGGGGTCCATCTCAGTCACTCTGAGCAGTCATCCCTGCCCCTGTGTGCTCACAAAAGGGCTTTTTGTGGGCTGACCTGAAGGCACTCATCCTGCTGCAAGGTTCATTCCCATCTCCTTGTGCCCCAAACATACAGCAATTATTCTAAAATGAGAGTATTGCATTTGCTTGCTTCAAAGCAGCAGTCTCTTGGCTTTCTCTTTCCTAGGCCTGCTCTCCCAGCCAGCCTGACTTCTGAAAAGAGGAGAATCACTTCACTGTAATTGCGGATTTTTGAGGTGAGTAGTATATAGGGTACTTTGTGACACAGCACGGAAGACCATAAAGCTTTAGAAAAAGGTTTCCTATTTATTGCAGAACACCTTGTTTTCCTGGGAGGCTAAAAGACACAAAGACCCTCTTTCCCTCTAATCAGGTTACAGCATCACAATATGGCTCTCTTTATAGGGGCCATTAGATCTTTTCTTTGGGGGAAGAGAGTTCTTCCCATAGCTTTGATGAATTAACTCTTTTGTCTGCAGCAGAAGGTGCTTCCCTCAAGCTAGCTTTTTTGGGCTCCACAAAGCAATCTCAACTGCCTGGAAGTTGCGTGTTTATTTTACTCCTGTTGTTTGCAGAAATACTTACTTTCTGAAGAAAAAACACCACAGAAACTTCATGCTACCTCGAGTGGCTTTCTTTACCTGCTGGCTTTGTTTTTTATATGCCATTTGGTCTCTGGAGAAACCTGGAACAACTACCACAATACTCTAACAGCGAAAAACTTTTCAGGGAGGCTGTCAGTGAAGACACTTTGGTACTCATTACCCAACCTTTATTCTGGACAGCAAAGGCAGCGTGTTGGAATTTCTATCTGCCAATGCATCAGTTTGAAGAAGGAGTCCTTTTCAAATTAAATATTTGCCTTCATTCAGCTGAGTAGTGTATGTGTGGGTTAGTATCATATGGGGTTTTTCTGATTTCAGCTTCTCTTCTGTTTAGAGTTAAGCTCTACATAAACAGACACAGAGATGCAGAGGTTAGAAAAGCCTTTTGCTTCAGCTTTCCGTTAAGGAAAATCATAACAGAAAGTTATTGTCATGTGGCTTTTCACATCTGAGGAATTCTTCTACCAGAACCTTTGTTGCATTGAAAAATGCTAAATGTTCTTCTGAGTTGAGATTTGCATAGCTGCCTGAATTTACAGTCAGAAATAAAAACCCTCCATGCTTTTTCTCTTGGGAGTCATCCATTATTGAAGTGTCATTTCTCTGTGAAGCCAAAGAGCCACAATGAAGCAACCCCTTTCTGAAAAGAGGGTAAAAAACGACATAATGAAGTAGGCAGAGGAGACGTGTTGAGGGAGCTGCAGTGGCCTTGGATGAGGCAGCAGTCTCCAGCAGGGAAGCAAACCAGCCACCTTGTGAGCATGTGAATCTATGACAATTGTCAGATTTTACTGTAGCCCCAGATGTTACCTACAAAGTGAATAATATCTCATTGTGTTATACCCAAAGAACATGAAACTAACTCATGCCGTCCATGGATACTCACTGTAGCAAACAGGGAGAGCTCCAAGCTCTTGGATTCTCTGCCTGTGCTCTGCTGCTGCAGAATTTGTGGGCAAACAACATCTGGACTGGGTGGTCTCAGAGGTCTTTTCAGACCTTAATGACTCTCTGGTTGCAGTTGCTGAGGAAAAAAGATGCTGGGTGGGATGAGTGTGAGGGAGATCAGTCCCTCAGCCACCCCGCCGACCTTGGCACTGACCTTAAAAAGGTTTGAAGACTGAGGCCCAGTTTATCCACAGTTGGAAATAGAAGGATCATTGCTAGCAAACACATTCTCTTCATTCCCTTCCTTTTCCTTGCTCTGTCTGGCAGGAAACCCTTCTGCTGGCAGTCCCTGCATCTTACCTGCTGTCCTTTGCCAGTTCCAAAAGTACCAATGCTCTTCCTGCTGTGAAAGACTGAATTCAGTTGGAAAGTGTCAGTCAAAAATCTGCCAACTCCTATTATATGCACTACACCAGTCAGAGGATGGTAAAATAGGGGTTAAATATCCAAAAGAAGGTTGGAAGGAAAATTTGAAGAAACCACCTAATTATATATTATTTTTAAGCAAAAACCAAAAGAAATCTCGGCATTAAATTTGTGCTATTAAGTGCTTTCTGTAAAGCCAAAATAAGATGATGGCATCCAAGTAAAGGCTGAAACGTCTGTGTTTTCAGTCATAAAAACACGTAATGAAATCACAGATGCCCGTGGTGCACTGCCATGTGTGAGACTCCCACTGACTACAGCCCACACAGGTTCTGGAGGAGCAGCCTGGAGGGAGGACACCCAGAGCCACCAACCTGCGCAGGTTAATTTTTGCAACCCGCACACTCCTTCAGGTAACTTGAGGTTTATCTGGCTCTGCTGGTTTATTTTTGTTAGGCTTTCTTTTTAAATGTGGCTTCACAAGTCATTCATCCTTCTGCATCCATATCAAAATGATTTGGAATTTAGAATAATTTAGTAATTAGAGTCTCATGGATGCTCTATTTTTGCTGGCAGTACTTGGCACAAGTTAAAAATTTTCCCCTTCTTTCCATCTCATTCTTTTGTTCATATATATGTATATCTAACACAGGACAATTTTTTTCCCCACAATTTTATTAATACCTTGAAAAATTGAACAATAGTACAAATAATGTGTTGCTTCCAAATTACTTCTGAGACAGAATGACATTGCAAAAATGTTTTAACCTCACGAAAAGCATTGGTTGATACTCAGTGTTCTGCTCAACTTTGTTATCACAAGCAGAAATGCATGATTTCTGTTCCTTGGAGCCACTCTAATTCTCCTTGTGTGTTATAAGGTCTCCTTCCTTCAGGAAATGAATCTTTGTTCCACTTGTAAAGGAAATTTTCTCCTTGCTAGATGGTACTGAAAGAATTTTAGTGATTCCTAGAGAATTTAAGGCTCCTGTCACTGCACTTTACCTTGAATTCCAGCAATTCTATGGGCTTTTTTTATTTTTCCTTTTAAGCCTACAATGACTTTTCTTGTTGTTTGCGTCTTTTTTTTTTTTCTTTTCTAGCTCGTTTAATTGAAATCTTAAAAACATTCTTTAAGGATCACCAGAAGAGCCTTTTTATTATTTCCTTTTACCTTCAAGAGCACATACCTTCAGTACAGGTCTGATTATTTCCTCTACTCTTCCAGATTGCTGAGCTCCTTCAGGCTTAATCATCTTGTTCCATTTGATTTATTTCCCAAATACCTGAATTTGCTAAACAGTCTGCATTGCATTGTCTTAATTAACAGCTTCTGGGCCAAGCAGTCATATAATTTAATTTATTATTCTTTGTACTTCGGAACTTTTAGTTCTGCCTTTGCATGACTTCTGAGCCGTGGCTCTGCTGTCCGCCTTTAAAACTGGGACAAGGATGCTCTCGGGGTTGCATTAAGAGCAGGGACATTCAGAAAACTCCAGCTGAAGCTGGGGCCCATTTCAGGCATTGCTCATTGTCTCTGAGGTGTCTTCAGTGAAAAGTTAAGCAGAAAAATCAGATGTGGGCACGGTGGTCAATAGAGGTGATGTGATAAGGCTTTGTTATTGTCTCTGCAAGGAAGATGATGCTGTTCTCCAGGCTACTAATTTCACATCATCCTTTTGATCCCACTTCCTCCTAATAATGTGTTTTGTTAGCAAGCAATACCAATTATGATGCCATAAAGCTGAACCACCCAAACCAAACAGATCAAGTGCAGCCTGGCGGCAGAAAATAAGAAAGCCATGGCAGCACAACTGAAAAAGTAGTGGGCTGCTCTTCAAAAGTCTTTTCAAAACCAGTATTGCCACGCTGCGTTCATTCAGAAGCTTAAAGAACAATCCTTTTTAGCCAAATATTATTCTGGCAGGAAAACTTAAGGAGTAAGGTAATAAATCTAGCAATGTCTAAGAGCCTTTTGAAGAATATTTGCTTCCACTCACGTCTCGGCCTTACACCACTCTCTCGGTTTACACTCCTGGCTTCTGTTGGCCCCACATAATAAACAGTAGGGTTAAGCAGTAGCAGGCCAGAAGTCAGAACCTGACACAGCACCAGGATGATGTGAGATGCCAACTCCCACGTCTGCTGGACGGAGAATGCTCCACTCGGCCGCTGGCAGCCCATCACAGCCTCTGTGTGTCCCCTCTTTGGTGTAGCCGTGGTGGCTGGTGGAAGGCCCTGCAGCGCACGCGGTGCCAAACCCGCTGTGCTCTGGTCTCTTCTGTGCCCTTCAGCGCCATCACCACTGCAGTGGTTTCCCATCCGTGCAGATGTAGCTGCCTCATGGTCTCATTTACTCGTGTCACGTTTGATATATCCAAATTTGTCAGACGCGAGCCACTGCGTTCCGAGTCATCCAAGGACTCGGACATGAGCTTGTGACTGAGCGTGCAACAAATCAAGCAGCAGGGACAGCAAGGGCCCATTCTGGCTTCTGAATGAAGTCAAACCCAACCTGTTTTATTAATGTTTTCCATTCATAAACCCGCTGGTCTTCACGACAGCTAAAAATACAGCTGCAGGCACTAAAACGTACTGCTAATTTTTGTCAAGTACGTAAGAATAATTGAATAGCTGCAACTGCTGCAACTCAAATCAACTTTAAAGCCGGTTTTGGACTGACAGATATTTGATCTATGTTTGTCCTGATGTTAATGAAAGTACCCACAAGTGAGGCCTGTCAGCAATAGACTATGACATGGAGTGTGTCTATTGGGGAAATAGCAGTTGTAAAAGCAGGAATGCAGGTGGATGTTTCTGGATCTGATAGGGAGGGGGGAGGATGAGGAGGAAGCATCTTCCTGGCTCACTCTGGGTGTCATTTTTACACCAGTGCTATTGAAGAGGACCAAGATGAACAGAACTGCTCTCACCTCCATTCTGGAGGACAGTCATTTTTTATGCTCATCAATTTCATAGTGTAGTTATTTGAAACAGAAATTGTCTCAAGATTGACAGGTCTCCTTTTCACAGTCCTAATTATTCTGGAATCATTATAAGGACACAGAAAACCAGGATAATATTCTAATTCTTAACTTAAACAATTAATTTAAACCAAAGGGAAAAGAACACTTTTTGCCTTCACAGCTGCTGTTCTCTTTCTCAATGAGACAGCTTTGCTGTTCCAGTCTGTTGGGTTTATTGTATTTACTTTTTTCCTCAGATTCATTCATTACCACAGATAACCTCAGCTTTACCTCTTAATGATCTCAAAACAACTTGTTGGAATACCTGGGGAAAATGAATGCTCTGAAATTACAGTGCTGCTGGTGAAATTGTTGCTGGTGGTGTCTTTACTATTTTGACTATTACTGTAGTCATAGATTCTGACTTCTCTCCAGCTGTCACCTTCTAAACCAACTAATGCACACGATGAAGTCAAAGAGTGGGGCAGACCAGTTGGGAGCTCACTTTTTTGTGCTGACTTAATATCTTCTGTCCTACCTTTGACTTCAGCTAAAACACTTAGGAAGAAAGAAATTCATCATCATCACCACATCAAAACTTCTGACTCTGTTAAAAACCCTGGCAGTATTTATTTTTCTATGCTACTCGTCTCAACAGTCTTACTGTGATTTGTTCCCTTCCTTCTTTCTCAGGCCTACAACTGTTGATTTTGCTTCTCTGGGGGAACTACAGAAAGTGGTGAACTTAATTATAAGAGAATAGCTGTAGCTACAAAAATTATAATTTCTGATAATGACTTTGTCATTATCTTGTCTCCTGCAGCAGGAATACAAGACCCATAGCTTCTGTTGCAATTAGAGAGGTGTTTGTTGATAGGCAAAGAAAAGAATATCCTTAGCCTGGAAATAATAAAATCTGCTGCAATTCAACTAAGCATTACACTGACAACAGACAAGTAATTGATGGTTTGTCTATGACTTGCAAAACAAAACAGCTATATTAAAATAAGAAAAATAAGAGCTGTATTTACTCAGATGCTTTTGTTTTTACATGTTCCTTCAATATTTGAAGGTACATCCTTAAAAAAAATAAAAGCAAATCGGAAAGCTGTAAGCTTGCCAACAACTTTGCAGACCTCAACCTTCAATTCATCTCTCTGCAACTAGGTGACAAATAATTTATTGTCTTACTGGATTATGCAGATGTTGAAAATAACATGAGGTTTTCTTGGTTCCACTGCGTCCTGCTAGGCAGCTTGGGCTCGCCTCCACAGTGCTGGGTTTTGGCTGGCCTGGCTGTCTTGGATTCTTTGATGTTCATATGCTCTGCTGGACTTCCTGGGATTTGCTCCTTCCTGATTAGAAAAAAAACATAAGTACTTTCCCAAGCCCATCAATTCCTGGCACTTCTCTGAGCCATGAGTCACAGGAGGCTAATTGAATCAGTGGCGCTCAATTCCCTCCATCCCGAGACCTGCCCCCGGCAGCCCACACTGACTTCAGGGAATTGCAGCTGAGAGCTGCTGATATGCTGGTTATATATAGGAAAAAAAAGAAAGAAGAAAAGGATTTTGTGTAAGAAGGAGTGAAATGGTGACAGTTAAGTGACACCTGAGTAAATGTGGGTTTACCACTACGTTTATGAGGGTTACTCTTTGGGATTTTTTTCAGACTAAGACAGATTTCACACCTCCCTGTTTATTTATTCTTTGCTGTCTATGCCTGAGCTTGCTGTGTTTCCTGTACCTCGCTGTGTCTTCCCTTGTTTCAAACCAGAGAGACAGGTTCAGCCATGCCCCACCTCAGAGAGTCCAGCCAGAGCAGCCTCGGAGGGACCTTCAGGAAGTGTGGCCAGAGGAGTCAGCTCCAGACATGCTCAGTGCTGTGAAAGGCAGGCTAGCTAGGTAATACTCCCAAAAAAATGAGTCATCAGCATCTTTCCACAGAAGCTGCTTTTCCCAGCTCCTGTGGTAGCTGTTACACTTAGAAGAGAAGGAGAAACGCCTCAGTCTGGAGCCTGAGCCACACAAGAGCCTGGGAGGTGGAGGTGAGGCCACAAGTCTCCACCTGCCAGGCAGCACTGCAGCCGTGAGGGCAGGCGGTCATGTTCCTTCTTGCACGCTCCCACCGAGGCAGGGAAGAACAGACAGATTTTGCAACACCTCTGATTGCAGTTTCTAAGGTTTTCAGAGCAGCCAAAACACACAAATTATATAAAAGAACGAGAGAAGTTGAATCTTCATGTTTAGCACGAAGTTCCACTGGAGCCGGGTGTCTGGAAGGAAAAGGAGACCTTCATGAGGGTTTTGCTGGGATGTGTCCCTTTAGCACGTCCTCTTCCTCCTGGAAAGACGGGATTGGAGGCACTCATTAGTTCTCAAGTAGTGGCACATTT
>VZRS01009627.1:564965-583615 GCA_013398055.1 Ifrita kowaldi | reverse complement strand
TTTTTATGCTAGGAAAAGCCTAGAGGAGAAAAACATGCCAGCTGCGACTATCTTAAAGAAAAGCCCTATTGATTTACATTTAAATGCAGCTGTCACTCGCCGGTCATAGGCAGCAAAGCAGAGGCGATAGGGCACAGAGCTAAAACACTGCAGGGCGTTCGGAGTCTCGGGTGCTCGCAAATCACCTCCCTCTGCTGCCATCCCAACAGCCCAAGGTGGCAGGGAGAAAATGGGATGCAGTGAATGCCAATATATGGGAGGGCACACACACACGCAGCCCTGTCCTCCCTGTGCTGCCAGCAAGGGGCACGAGCAAAGCCCACCCAGCTCCAGGGGCGGCTTGGGGGCAGAGCAGAGAGGGAGGAATTGGGCTGGACAGCAGGAGCTGCAGCTGCTCTCCTCCTGGCTGCCTCTCCCCGTGTCCTGTGTCAGCCCTTGCACGCATAAAGCACTATTGTTCCCAGCCCAGAAATTGTCAGGGGAGCGCTGGACAGCGTCCCGCCTCACGGCGTCGGGAACCCCGCGTGTTCCGTCTCACACCCACACAGGCACAGATGCACAGTCAACAGCAGCCAGGGTCCCGCCGAGAGGGCTCTCAAAGAGAGCCACTGACTCCAGGCTGTTCCTCAGGGAGCTCGTGGGGACCGCTCGGAGGGGTGGGAATGGATGGGCATCCCCGCTGGATGTGAGTTCAGGTACTCCCGCTGGCACAGCCCAGCCCAGCAGTGAAGAAAACCTGTGTAATAGTTGAATGAATATCTGGTAGCAAACAAAGTTAATTTATTACTTTTTTGTTCCTCACTTGGGATGGAATATTTGACTTTTACGTGCGGTTCTGGGGTTTTTCGAGCCCTCTGAAACGCTCGTGAGTGTAGAGTGACATGTACCAGCGATAAAAGGGACCACTTCCCCGGTGCTAGGTTTAATTCTGTATGTAACAAACACTTCTTTCTTTAGTATTTCTTTCAACTCCACTTTTGAAGTTGATTTATATCTGCCTCCTGTTTTGCTCCAGTTTCAATCTTCTGGCGGCGTTCCTTGCCAAGCCAACCTAATGCCCACATGAGCCCCATTAAGCCACATGCTTCTGTATAGGCAGCAGTACATGTTTTTTCTGGGCTGAGCTTTGTTTGCCAAATCTGGTCCTGTATTCACAGATAATGACTTCCTTTTTTGTCTCCTTCTCCTCCTGTGTGCTTTTTTTTTTTCCACACGCAGCCTTTTCAAAATGTAATGTGACCCTCATACATCATTTTTATCAGCCTTATAAACCCAGTGTAGTACAGCGTATGATGTATGTAAATTCATGCACCTAAAGGCAGTGAGGAAAAAACATTTTAGTCCTCTGTCAGGAACAGAGGATATCTTGATGTCAGAGTCAAGGTTTTTTCTGCCTGAAACTACTAGCTACAACAGTCCTATATTTAGAACAAAAAAAGTAGAAATATCTTCTTTTCAAGATGTCACAAGTCATTTTTTTCAGATGGCTTCAGATGATTCTGAAATTCTCTTTCAAAGTCACTTTTCATTTTGAAATGCACTTTTATGCTATATTTAAAGGGATTTATACTATAAACCCCTTTAAATCAAAATTTTAATAAAAGGGGACTGAACCAATAAAATTTTGCAACATTATTTCACAAAATGCCTGGGAGCTTTAACCTGCTTTTCTCACTGGTAATGAAAAAAAATATTCTGGGGAAATGTAAAAATATACTTTCAATGTAGTATTCAATGCGGTCATATTTGTAGAGCTGCATCTGCATGCTGGATACAGGATGGTGACCAATGAGGTCTGGGTGAGTGGGCCTTGGCCACAGCAGCACAGGATGGTTGGAGTTGGAAGGGGCCTTAAAGTCCCCAAAGAACCCATCTTTGCCACGGTAGCCAAGCACAGTTTAAAGCTGTAGACTCATCTCTCAGGAAGGGGGTTAATTTAGTTGGGGAACGATGGGAAGTTTTACCACAGGCTCCCGGAGGGCTGTGGGAAAGCCCTCGGCACAGAACTTCCAGCGATGGCCGGCGGGCCCTGCCGTGCTGCACAGAGGGGAGCTCAGGCCCCGGCCTCACGGAGTCACATGGGGCTATGAGGTTTCAGCTTGTCACGCTATACCCCTGTCTATCGATACCCCCTGATAGCATCTGGGATTTCTGAGCACTACAGGGACTTCTTGTAAATGAAGTCGCCTCAATGATGTTTGTCCTAGACTGAGTGCGCTGGGGCAGACAACTGATAAGGGACCTACAAGCTCGACATCAATACACGGTTGTGCTGTCATAACAATGCAACCTCAGCCTCTAGGTTACAGCTTCTCAGAAATCAGGAATGCTCATTAGGGGGACGGATAATTGGGAGTGGTTTCCTCGAAAGGAGAGCCACTCCAGGCACTGCAGTGCGGAGGGCAGGCCGTCACAACGGTGGCATTGTTTAGAAGTCATTGGCATCTGCAAATAAAAATCTATTTAACTAACTGGTACAGTCTAAGGGAAAAAAAAATGAAAACAAATCAGGAATCTGTTATCCTTCCCCTCCAAAAGGAGTCAACAGATTCAGCAAAGCTCCCTGCATCTGTAGGTAGAACAGGGTTATACTGAAGGTGTTAATATGAGTGCCAGAGGTTCCCTTTGAGGTACCTCCTCTCCTCTGGTAGATGTGTGACTAGGTAAATATCAGCAGTCATGGGAGCAGAGCTGTAGGAATATTTTTCAGCAGCAACTGCAATGCAGAATAGTGTGGTGCCCTTCCAGTTTAAAATATTTGTATTTAGGTTTAAATGAAAACATTCCTTTGAAATCTCCTAATTGCCCTATACCTCTCAAATTCTTTAAAATTTACAAGCACAAAATAAAGCCATTAAAAAATAAAATCAACCTCCAATTGAATTAAAAGTGTTTGCTCTACAGACAAGTGCCTCCAATATACAGGCACACAGTCAGTCTCTACCCTAGAGCTCTTTATTTTAAATCTTAAAAGCAGTGTCTAAAAGATCTGCAAGCCAAGCAGAAAGATCTCACATCCTTCAGTTTTATCAATAATTATTCTTTTAAATGCTACATGGGAGACCATGTTCTTTGGGACATATCCTGCATTTGCATAATATCCAGCATTAGGTCCATATTTGTTCTAACTCCTTTTCCCCACTCTTTCTCTCCCCTTCCTTCAAGAGCCCTCTCCCCGAATCCCTCTTTCTCTGTAAGATGTACCCATGGACACATGTTACAGCCAAAAATGAGAAGGCAGAGAGGAAAGAAGTCACAGGAAGCTTATTCGAGTTTCACATTGCAGCATGAAGACAATTCACTGCCTTTGTGGAACCAACATCATTTTCAGTTTTAGAATTACAAATTTTACAGGCATGCATATGTTTCTTTGTCCTAAATAAATATATAGCTGGGAAAAAATACTTGCTAGCCACCACTTGCACCGCAGTAGCTCCAGTGTGCTTGACACTTGACAAACAGAGAGATAGAAGTGAGTTATATGTTGTTATGCTTTTATGACCAAAAAAAGAAGTCAAGGAGAAAAGGTATTATGATATTTAGGCAATTTTTTTCTTTCTGTCCCTGAGGGATTTTTTCAATGGCTGTTTCTGAATCGAGAAACAGCAAAAAGAGAAAACAGAGAGGAAATCCTTTAATCGCATCCTTTACTTTTAATCTGATCCCTGGGACACAGAATACATTATTTAAAGAAGAAGTTTGTGTCTGAGATGGAACTTTTCGGTTCCTGGTTGGCGAGTGGCACTGCCTGTGCTGACCAGGGTGGACATTTTCCTCTGCAGTGACAGAGCACACACTGTGTCCCTGCCCTACCAAGCCAGCCAGAGCAGCCAAACTGCAGCCAGGGATAGCTAGGGCTATGTCTGGCAAAAGCATATTTTTTTGCATTCTTGCAGTTTTCATTCCATTTATTATGGAGTTTTATGTACTGCTGCAGACGAATCGTGCTTGTTTTTTATGAAAATTTAGCTTTTATCTTCTTTTATTCCTTCTTGGGGAGTGTTAATGGGTACAAAATGGAAGGGTTGCTGTGACAGTAGTGCCACGCTGGGAAGCCCTCGCAGCAGAGGTTCCTGAGCCAATTTGGACGTTAAAGCAGCCCCTGTCTGCTGCTCTTTCCACCCTGACAGAATTATGATGTGCTCCTCAGCCGACCATGCATTATTGAAGAGTTCTCCGGGTAAACACATGCTACTGCAGTCTCTGGCTGTAGGAGAGACATTACCCAGCTGAAACTACTGTGACAGCAGCCAGCTCCTTTCATTTCCACTTCCACCTCCTGCCTGAATCCAAAAGAAGTGCCTTCAGCATCGCTGCTACGGACACAGAGAATGCACCCTGGAGACTGGAGAGAGGCTTTTGTCAGGCCCAGGGTTTCCCAAACGGCCTCCAGTTGTGCCAGGGAAGGTTTAGATTAGATAATAAGAACAATTTCTTCACTGAAAGGGTGGTCAGGAATTGGAACAGGCTGCCCAGGGAAGTGGTGAAATCACCATCCCTGACATTGTTCAAAAGGAGAGTGGGTGTGGCACTTGGGAACATGATTTAGTGGTGTACGTGGTGCTGCTGGGCTAATGGCTGAACTCGAAGATCTTAGAAGTGTTTTCTAATCTCAATGGCTCTATGATTCTGTAGACTTTAATGATGGCTTTTGCCTGTCTTCACTGGCCATATATAAATTTAGCATATCAGTCTCTGCAAGACTGATAAAACTGGCTTAGTTTTATCATTATCTCTCACTAACTCGTCATGGACAGTGTGAAAATCATCACAGAATAACCATCACTGATATGTTTCAGATGATATGGATGGCTCAAAGGATCAGGGCAACTCTGATCTCAAGTGCTTGATCCCATCCAAAGATAATTCTGTCCTTCAGAGCCCCTGCTGGGGAGGTGGAGCAAGACACACTCCAGGCTACATCTCATTTCTACCTATGGCATATGAAATAAAACACTGAAAATTTTGTCCAGTATTTGCATCAAATAGGGTAAAGCATGCCTCTTGCTGATTAATTAGCATGGAAATTTAACACTAGCTGATTTACTGTCTTACAAATCTATTTTGGCCATTACAAGAACCTACTGGACATACTCTCAAGGTGAAATCCTGGGAATTTTTCCATTAATTCCAATCAAGCCAAGACTGACTTTGATCCAGTAGAAGTGAGATGAACATTTTATCTCCTTAGGCATCTTTCAGTATTTTGAAAGTCTTGCATGTATATTTCACATATGAATATATGCAACATTTTATGGTAAGCTCCTGGCTTGATTAATCTTATCTGTATATTTTTTCTAATTTACAGTAACTGGATACATTGAAATACTTGGAAGTAGATGAATTTGCATAAGATCAGACTTTCTCCACTTTAAAATTAATAATAAATATGCCAGTGAAATTCATGCTCAAATAATCTTTGGTATTCTACTGCATTAAAAAAATGGAATGCTCCTATTCCTCTCTGTTCACAGTAGGGATATTGATCTTATTTTATCCTTACCTCCTCTATTACCAAGTATAATTTGTGTTCCAGGTTCTCATACCAGATGCTATTATCTTGAAAAGCACTTTCTAAGTGTGTAACAGCCAATTCCATAAAAATTTTCACAGGTTCCCATGTTTCCATGCAGCATTGACAATATTTTGTTAATTAGGAAAATCAGGTTTGCCCACGGAGGGAGAAAACACTGTCAATATTAACAATGGTGAGATTTTTCTTTCATTATCTGAATCACACATTTTGTAATAAGAATGTAAGAGATGATGTTCTTTAGAGGATGGAAAGAAAATCGGTTTTGCCAGGTATGCACTGAACAAGGATAGAGAGAGGCTCTGCAGGCTATGATGAGCAAAGTATTTGTTGTTTGAAGTGGACATACATCAAGCTTTCAGACATCATTTTAGGCTCTAAGAGGAATAATGACAAAGCTCTGCTGTGAAATACTGGGTAGCACAGAGCTAGCAGTGAATACAGCAGGGCTTTTCATTTCTGTGGTGCAGAATTCCAAAGAGTAACAGAATCCAAGATGAAATTTGTCTCAATGGGGTTAGCCTTGAGTGGGAAAGCAAGGCCCTGATGTCCAGTTAGCAGAAAGAGAGCTCTGTAAAAGAATAAAAGTGTGGCTGCACTGTTGGCACTGAAGCGAAGCCAGGAAGGACGAGGCACATGAGCAGGGTGCTGCTCCACAGACCCAACACACAGTCCACAGTGCACGTGGTGATCACTGCTGTCTGGTTTTTCCAAAGAGCAGGCTTATCAGGTGGCATCAGCAAGGCTCTAAGGAAGTACTGGGACCTGGGAAACTGAAAGAAATCAAGATGCACTGGGGGTACTGAGCGTTGCCTTTACAAACGCCATAGGAAATGAGTGAATAGCGCAGGTGGGCGATAAGCAGGAGGCACCTCAGAGGAAACAATTTATAGAGCATTTGCTCAGTAGCATGAACTGATTTTGTAATCAATGCTGATAACAGAGCAAGGATCTGTGCTGTTTTTACCTTGAGGCTCCTTTGTTCAGGAACAAAGGGATGCAGGACCAGCCAGGCAGCATGGGGTCCCAGCGGTACCTCCCGTGAGAGCAGGGCAGGGCAAGCCTCAGCAGCATTCCCAAAAATATGGGCACCTGCTTCAGTGCAGGGGGTGCCTTGTCCACCTCATGCACACAAATCCACCTGCAGCAACCATCCCAGAGCAAAATACCAGCTCAGTTTGCAGCATTTCATGTTTATTTTCATCCACAAATTTATTTGGGGATGAAGAAATGCATGTGGAATAAAGCAGCAATTCCTTGTGAAAAAGGAGTCAGTTTGCTCTACAGCAAATTGCTACAATCCAAAGATAATGGGAGGATCCTAATCAAGGATTGCAGCTATTGTTCTAGTAATCAGTTATGAGTTATTATTTTTCTACATTTAGTCAGCATATCCTCCAGAATATCCCACCTGACAGTGGTCCGAAAGCCTGTGTGCATGGAATTTGCCTGCTGCAGAATTTAATTGTGCCTTGTGGGGATTCCCTTCTGTTAATGATTTGTTGGATATTGATCCATATAACTGGAGGACCTTTTTTTCCTTTTTTTCCTTTTTTTCAAAATAATTGATCTATAAACAGACATTTGAAAGAAAACAGACTAGGCAAGGAGAGCTTTCATCTTTCAAAATTCTGCTGTTAAAAAGCCTACTAATAATTGATCGATTATGTCCTTTGCTGATGGAAAAAATGGAATATTATTTCAGGGAGTGAACTGGAGTTGGAGTCATCATTTAGGGTTTTTTTATTATTTCATAAGTCATCCCATTATTTTTTTGATGCACAACAGGTGCAGGGAAGATAATTCAGGCAAGGGCAGAAAGACGTAAGCGCAGGGCTGCTGTTTATAGACAGTACCACCTTGATTACCCAAGCGTCATGGGGACACTGAATATGTTTGCATAATTAAGGCCTTGGCTAATGGTAGTGCTTTTAAATGCAATTAATAGCTTTCTGGGGATGCAATTATTTTGAAAAACAAGGAGATTGTGGTAAATGAGGTTCAGATAACTGTGGTAAAACTAACAAGAGTGTTCATTTTTGATACCAACAAAACGTAATAGCAGATGACTTCCAGTCACAATATGTATTAAATTTAAGAGAAAGCATGAAAGCAAAATTACATTCATAAAATGTTGAATATTAAATTTAAAAAAAAGTTTTATATTAGGTAGGACAAATTCATAAAACCATTTCATTAACAGTCTTCATTCTTTCTCATTTGAGAGGTGGTCATTCTCACTTTGCTCAAGGTTTCTCCCTACACGTGTAACAGAAATAAGATACTTCCTTGAAAGGACAATTTGCACTTTTTAAACTGATCAGAGTCACAGAACAATTTGGTTTGGAAGGGACCTAAAACACCATCTAGCTCCAAACCCCTTGGGCAGGGACACCTCCCACTAGACCAGGTTGCTCAGAGGCCCATCCAGCCTGGCCTTGAGCACTGCCAGGGATGGGGCAGCCACAGCTTCTCTTAGGAAAGATATGCAAATTTCATGCAAATCCGCATCCTGCAGCCCCCTCTTGGAGAAGGGAGACTATACCTGTGCAGAGGCAAAGCATTCCAGAGCTGTTTTCAGCATCCCCAGGCTGGGGCTGGGGGTCAGGGCAGCTGCCGGGGCTGGGCTGGTCTGGGCAGGGCAGGCAGGATGGGGGGACACAGGGCACACAGAAAGCTGGCTTTGTGACCAGAGCTGCTTGGAAATATAGTCCATCTTTTCATATGCTCAGAGACAGCCAAAAGGGATATACATAGATGCTCCAAGAAAATACTTAGGGTATTAGTTTTCGCAAAATCTTTAACTTTTTTTCTTGCCCCTTTTAAAAAATAACAGAGAGCTACTGTACCCTGCTGAGACCAACATCTGTGCAGACAATTAAACCCTTTTAGACTCCGAGCAGGGGGGAAACTCAGAGGAACTGGCCCTTTTCTACTACATCCTCTGAAGGATTACAGATAAAGAAAAGATTTTGCAAATAGCTAGGCACATACATAATTACAAAGAGGCCCCGCTGATTTGTTTTTAAATAAATTTGGTTAACAATGAAGTTTTATTTTCTGAAAAATACTGATATTGGCACTTGGATCTGAAATACAGCACTAACATCTTTGTTGTAAACCTCTTTTGGTAGGAAGCCAGATCTAAGACAACAGAATAAGAAGCTGAATAAGTCCTTGGGTTTTATTCTTCAAATTTCACAGGAAATGATTTATCAAAACTTGATTCACAATGATATGACCCCAAGAGCTCATTATACAGCATNAACTCATTATCCCTCTTTTGTCTTTTTTTTTTTTTTTTTTTTTTCTGTTGTTTAACTGGAGTTGGGTAAGGGGGGCAGAATATTCTCACAAGGTATTTTCACTAATTAAAGGGTTTTTTTTACCTGGGATTGTACTTAAGAAAAGGACTTCCAGCAAGGAGGGATGCCACTGTGGTATGGGTTGTTCAAATGTGGAGTGAGTTCAGTCCCTGCCCTTCATGGCCTAAAATCTCAATGAACACGGTAAGCAGTGAGAGAGGAAAGATAAAGGAAGACAAATTAAAAAGATTCAATTGCAGACACCTTTTTATAAGAATTTTCTGCTGAAAAAAAAATCCTTCTGTTGAAATTATTCTGACCCAGGGCTGTGTATTAACAGCTCTTAGTGCTTATTGCTGTACATGCTTCCTAGTGCCCATAATATTCCACAGAAACAGAAGTCCACACATCTATCAAATTACATTTTTTTTTCCCCTGGGAAATGCCCACCAACAATTTCAAGTTTCCAGGTAAACAGACAGGTTAGCTGTGGTTCTCCTTCCCTGCATCCATCCTGCTGGCCTGTGCCCTGCCCTGCGCTGCAGGAGGGAGTGCCAAAGAAGAGGTGGGTGCTTTGCACCCAGGGAGTTTGGCAGTGCTTTGGATCGCTGTGATGTGTAGAGGCAATGCTATGGAAAAGGGTGCAGTGGGAAATATGTACCGTCTTCAATTGGAGATGCTGGCCTGTGACACCTCCTGCCACAGAGAAAATCTGACCTGCCAAGATTTAACCCCTTGCCATGTACTTAAAAAAAAAACCAACAAAAAAGCCCTGTATTAATGGCACAATATTAGGAGATGAGTTTTACATCATTTCCATGCTGTCAAACCCAGTACAACTCTCTACACTCAAGCCCAAGTTTGTAGCAGCCCGAGAAGCTCTGTGGGCACAGACTGCATGCAAGAACAGTTCTCCTCCCGTGCCCTGAGCAGTGACTTGCCAAAGCCATCTACCCTGAGACACCCTGAATATCAACACTGCAGCTCCCTCTAACACCAACCAAGCACAATTACGGCTGCACACTCCCAGTGGAATATGGAAAACGACAGACATTAAGAGAAGTCAAGTTAGTGTTTGGGAATTTTAAGGAAACATGACCTGCAGCAGGAAGAGTTCAATGCTGAGAAACTCCAGGGCAAGGAAGGGAATTATCTCGTTACTATGGCTCTGCTCCTGGTTCTCTGCCCCAGCAGGCTTCCATTCTTCTCCCCAGCACCCACATTTCCGTGGTCCAGAAGTCTGGGGCAGAATCTGGACTGTTTCCTGGTCAAGGCCTGGGTCATGCTGCAGCAAGGCCACCAGGAGTGCAGCATGCCAGTCTCCTCCATGGCAACGGCAAGGATGCTGTGCTAAACCAAAAGCTGCTCTGCCTTCACAGGTCTTCTGCATCCCTTCCAGGCTTTGCCTCCTGTTTTAAGGTCAGTGCTCTGTCAGGGAAATTATAAAGCAAAATTGTAGGTAGAGGATAAGGCAATTAATGTTTGTATATGTCCCCCATGTCACCTGCACTGTCACCTGGGCTACCAACCTCACTGGGATACCAACCTCGTTGTCTGCAAACCTGAGCTGGGCTGGCAGGGGCACCCTCAGCACAACAGAAGTCCAGCTTCTGGAAGAAAGCTTTGGTTATAAACACACAGATAAACCTGCCTTTCTGAAAGCATGATTATGCTGCATATACCTCCAGACCAGCCCAGGGCACAATAACACTGTGATATAAACTGTGGTGGTTTCAAGAGACACCAGAACTGGAGCCATGGAAATGTTTATTTCAGTGTGAAAATATGAGCCTTCCTAATATTTAGTGTGTCTTTAAATATTGGTTTTGAAATGCGGCTTAGATTATAAAGACAAGCATTTTAAAAGCAAATAATTGTTTAGTTAAGATTGCACACTGGATTAACTTCATAACAGGATTTATAGAACAGGTAATTACGAGTGTTCGTCTGATAAATGCTCACAAGATGAAAGAACACTCCTGCCGAAGCAGAAACAGTCAGTTGTAGAAACCTGCAGTGCCTCCCCATGGCCAAGCAGGTGCTCTCCCCGCTCGGGGATCTTCTGCATCCAGTGCGTTGTGTGTGAAGGGATTAGTTATGTTAGTTTGTAAAGTTATATTGGTTATGTTTGTTTTCATGAAGAGGCTGAAACATGTTGTGCCTCTTTCCTGCCTTGCCCTGGGATGGTGACTAGTGAACAGCTTTCAGCTTTTCATTAGGGTCACAAAACCAGAAACATTGACAGAAACATTTTAAGTGAGGAGGGAGGGCGGTAAATCCTCATTACCTCAAAATTAAATGGAAGCAGTCAGCTGTAAAACAGAGGAATGGGTCAAATGGAATGGACAGTGGCTTTTCCATATGGATAGTGACTCCCCAAGAAAGTGAAGCAGCTTAGCCTCAAATGCAGCTTGCACACAAATAAATAAACTCCACCACCCTTACTAATCTAAGTGATCGTATATTACAGCAAACACTTTAAGACAGCATTTACTGGCCCCAATGATCCTGATGGGTCCCTTCCAACTCAGCATATTCCAGGATTCTATTCTGAAATAATGCAGAGTGTACACTGCAGTCTGCAAAGGAGCTATTCCCTAGGGAAAATCATGGCAGAAGTTTTAGTAATTCCCACTCAAAGACCATTCCAAGTATTGAAGAAGTGTAAAAGAAATACTTGCTGGGCTCATTCTCCTTTTTCTGGTTCTCTGTGCCTATTGCTATTTCATTCCCAGACCAACGCACACACACACACACAAATATCTAGGTGAAATTATGCATACCAGAGAGGTTTATTATTAAAGTTTCTAACAACCTGAAGCCTGGGACATCAAAGAGCTTTGGAGGGACTTTGCTCTCTGTTTAAGGGAGGGTTTGACTCTTGCTGTATTTGACCCAGGTTGCTCCAGCCCTCTGACCACCTCCATGGTGAACATTTTGAAGAAATATTCTGCTATCCAGAGTTTACTTATTTCTTCTCAGATGCTTATTCCCAAGAGGGGCTGTTGGCATTTAGTACCTTTTAAGGCTTCTGCTGCAACCAGGGCAGGGTTTGCAGGAAAAAGTGGCTCTCAATCACCCTTTGCTCAGGACTTAGGCACCCCTTTCTTTAAGGAAATATTTCTTTCCCTTTTCATGGAGTTAACCTCGAGAACATGAATGCAAAGGGTGTTGTGTGGCTCTCCCTCAGGAAGCCCACTATTGTTTCGGGGCTGCAAACTGCCCAGTTATCCCCATCCCGCTGCAATGGTGCTGCTGCAAAGCGCAAAGCAGTGCTCCTGAAATCCTGCACTTCCTTGAGAGAGATGTTTGTAGCCCTGCAGAGAGACTAAAGAGCCAAGGCACTGCCAAGACATCACCAGGCCCTCCCTCCCAGGTCCCCATTATTGTCGTTTCTGTGGGTAGTTGAAATCACGGGGTGCCACGGGGCATTACAGCTGCTTCTCCAGCCACAAGTAATCATTCCTCATTTATTGTCACCTGATGTGAGTCCCAGCTTTCACTGACAATTCCCATTCAGCACTCCGTGTGCTATATTTCACCTTAGAGTAATGGAAGTACTTTTCAGGATGACATTAAGTTGTGATATAAAGTGACTATGACTTACCCTTTGGGTCCCTTCATAATGTGTCAGAATTTTAATATTACTGGGAATTTTTTGTAAAAATAAAGTTCTACCTCAGTTCCTTAATCAGTGAAAGATTAAATGTTTAATTAACATAAAACATGATGTATTTCACCTTCTGCCCAGCCTAAAGGCTCCCAGGTTTTTCCTTGGTGTATCAAAAAGTCTTCCTAATAAATCACCATATGCTACTAAAAGGAAAAACATAATAGACTTGTTATTTTGTGTTATTCTGAGCCTGATTGAAGTCTGAGATCTTTATTTTTTTTATCAAGGATGAAATATAGTAATTTACTTTAAGGTTATGTAGTATAAGGCCTACTTACATCTTACACTACTCAGTACAGAGTGCCCTTGAATGCTTCACAGTTTTTCTTAATATTTTTAAAAAAACTTGAGGGAGGTTGTTGGGGTTTTTTCCCCCACAGAGAGCACACATTTCTGAATGTTATGCAGTTAATGTTTCTTACTTAAATTATTTTTAAATCACTTTTCCCTAGCTTTTCTTGCTTTATCCTCTAATTATACCCATGCTGAAGTAAGCTGCCATTGTAACCAATTTCATAGCAAAAAATTTGTTATTCTGAGCTCCAAGTGATTTGGATATTCATGGCCTCACTTCTTCAAAAACTGCATTTGAGATGTCATAGGTACTTTATTTCTCTTCCATGAGCAAATGGCATCATGGCAAGAGTCAGTAAAGCCCCACTTAGCATCAGGGAGACTACCAGTAAAGCTGTTGGGCTCCAGTGAACAGATTTAACTTCCAGATTTGTGGATCTGCTGAGCTGTTTTACTGGCTAGTAGGTGGTACTTCTGATTTAGAGACTTTTAGAGATTTAGGTTTTAGAGATTTTAGGTTGTTTTGTTTAATGAAGACTGAGTAAAAGCCCAGCAGCTTCACAGTGACTGTGTCCAGTTGCACTAAGATGTGTTACAGATTTACTGGATTCCAGACAAATAGTCTTTTTTCCCAGTGTCTCCCTGTCAATAACTGCATCCTATTACTAAACTCCATCAAGAGTATGGAATACAGATGCTTGAGGGAGTAAATGAGGTGCTTTCCTTCAAATGGAAAACAAAGACCAAGCCAGAAAAGAAAAGCTCTCCAAATGTTTCAACAGATTATTAAAAAAAAAAAAAAAAGGGTCAAAATTGTTTGAGTTTCTGGGACATAGCAAAATTAGCACATTTAGCTAGTTAGAAACTGTGTGTTCATGGTCCAGGCAAAAGATTCAGCATCATTTCTCTCCTCAGCTGAACTCCACCATCTTGTGGGTTCCCAGGAAATTACAGTCTCAGTATCAAAATTGTCTTAATAAGTTTATCAGTCTAAAATAGCTGCAAGCACTGCTTTTTTTAAAATTTATTTTTATTTATTACTACATAGCATATTATGGAGAAAATACTATTAAAGTTTTTTGTTTTTTTTTTAAAATTTACTCTTTCAATTTGTGGCTTTCCAAGACATAACAATATGTATGCATTCCACATATTACAGTATTTCCCAGTTACTTTACAAACTCCTGATTTGATCCGTGGAAGTTTTACTGTGACAATAGAAAAGAGAATTATACAAGCCCTTTGTTGCATTTTAGGCTTTTACATCTTGTGACAAGGAAATCAGAGCACTTAAAAGAAAAGCGAACCAAAAATAAACATAAGCAATTGCTTTGAGATTCCCTTTATTTCTCCTGGTCATTTTAAGTTATCCTTAAGTGCCAGAGATCAGTAGTTTTGGCTTTGAATTGCAGGATTTCCACTTTTTATGTGGTAGGGATTTCTTATTGGATTTTTACTTTCTTTTTCTCCTCAGGAGTGTTGGGATTCATCCGTTTGTTTGATGGGAATCTGACTTTGAGTGGAATAATGCTGAATTTAACACTTGAATGGTAGAGGATATTTTCCAAAACCTTTAAAAATGTGGCAGCTGCTGACTTCAGCAGGGTTTCACCAGTAGCCAGGCCATGAGCTATTAAAAAAACCCCAAACCTTAATTTAAAAAAAAAAGGCCACAGCCACAATATACAGTTAAGAGCACTGTGTGGAGTGCTCTGGCTGTTAAAGGAAAAAGAAAACATGCTGTTGCAGAGCAGGTGTTGAAAAATCAAACTACCGAGTTCAGACCACTGTATTTCTAGGCTATAAAGCATGGCTGGAAAAACACTCTAATGTTCTTTTTCCAAGCAGAGCGAGTCTATTAAGTGATAAATATCAAAAGGCCAATTCAGCTCTCATTGGTGTGACTGGGAAGGCAACTGAGAGTTGAATCAGGCTCTAAAAGTCAGATGCTGCAGTCCCTGTCTGGGGGGATGTGATTCTCAGTGACACATTATGACTACCCCAGTCTGAATTGTTTAGTGTCAGAGCAAGTAAAACTTGAATGTTATGGCATGTTCAGTCCTCATAACAACAGCAGGACTCATGGTGTATTATTTACGTAATAATGAAATGGTAGGGTTCAATACCTATTGGTTTAAATCAACATTATTCTGCCTCAATGACTGCTAAACTGCATCTTGAGAAAAATGCTACAGTAATATTTTATTCCTGGAGCATCAAAGAAGAAAGTGGTGGAGCAAAGGTGTTTTCCACTCTATCTGTCCCTAACTGAAATACAGAGTGGTGTTAAAAATTGAAATGCAGTTAGTCATTTCAAGAGCCAACAAAGTTCAATAAGAGAACCAAAGAAAAATAGATTTATTCATTCATTGAACAGATGCTGCACCCTCTTAAGAAAGAAATGCCTCACATCAATGAAGTCTTCAATGAAGCTGGGGTGTGTAGATGATCATAGAATCATTCAGGTTGGAAAAGACCTTTAAGATCATTGATTAAACTGTGATCATGCAAGTGTGGGCAGGATTCCAGCTGCCTTCAAGGAATAATGAGAATGCCCAGTGCCAAGTCTTGCATCACTCTGGAGTACAGTGCATCAAACAGAGCTTTTGTGCCCTTACCTTCAGCTCATCAAACACAAAACACAGAAACCTACCTGCCAGACCTGCTGAATTCATAACCAGTTCCTGTTCTGGCTGCAGAATAAAATTCTCTCCCCGTTGTGCTATCCAATTTCAACCCTGGGACCTCTGAGGGCTGTGTGAGATAATAGGTATGCATTCAATTTTCGTTTGACTTACCCAAGGAAAAAAAAAAGATTAAAGCTTTTTTCTTCCCTATAAAGTTTTCATTTCATTCATCAGCCCTCTGCCTCTGTACTGTCTGTGCCTCCCAGCACAACATTTCAGCAGCATCATAGGCCACTTCAGGCAAAACAGCATTGGAAGCACATTAAACGTGACAGCCAGATGTGTTGATCTGCTGACAATGGACACTGAGGTCGTTATTAAGACTTTGCAGTGGAGTGTGAGCTGGACAGTGTTGGGATTAGATTGCTTCTTCCATATCTGGAGGTGAAAGCCTGATGAAGTGTTGGGAGGTGTTATCGACAGAGCTGGAGGCAAGACAAAAAGTGCAAAAACGACCTTTTCTTCACTTTCTTTCCATTCCTGCAAGTTATGAGTGGTGGAGTGCTTCTTAGCACAGTCTCAATTCTGTCTAAATGTGCTAATCTAAAAGGGGTCAAAACTCAACCCACTTATGCTGATGAACCCCCAGAGTAATTCCACTGACATGAGCAGACCTTATAATAAAGGCATTGCTTAATACCTACCAAAGCTGCTTCAATTTCAATGGGCTTTTTCTTAGCCATTGAAATAACTTTTTAAAAAGTTGTTTTTAAAACACCTTCTAAGTCTGGCTACATTTGAAATAGCTCACAGTAAAAATATAATACAACTGCAATGAGAAAGTTATTTTTTTAAAAAATTGCCTGTAATTGTTTTGGTAACTGAAAATTATCTGTACAGTTTTGTATAATTTTTATAAACATTTGGATTTAGAAAAGTACTTTCTGAATCCTACAAAATGGAATTTCAATATATTGAAACACTTCAGAAATTCAAAGGGTGCTCTTTTTTCTTTTGGGAATGACTCATATCTAGAAAAACATCTTTACATCTACAGGTACAAAAGGCTTAAGCAAATTACGTTTTTTAAGAAACTGAAAGATATTTGCATTTATCATGTCAGATTATTGACACAATTGCAAATATTAAATTACATGGCCTGTAAACTGGCAAATAGATACTGTTTGATTCATTTTGATGTGAATTGCAAAATTTTGCAATGTATCATTTTTGTTAGTATAATGGAAGGGGCACACATCATCATTCTGGTAGCTAATATTGACATATTACTTATGGATTTCTAGAGTAGTAAAAAAAATGGTGCTTTAAATCCTATTGTCTAGATATTCTCCTGTTTTCTGGATATTCTTTTTTTCTACAGAATTTTAGCCATTTTGCTTACCTCTGACGTACAGTATTTAAAAGGCTGGTGTTTTGCTTTCATATATTTGAATTTTCATGCTTTTGTAGCAGCATTTCTTATTTTGACATTTGAGAGAAGAGCCCAGAGAGAAGCACAAACTCTGGGCACAGAAAAGCTTGAACAATGTCAGAACAAGATTGTGCCTGTTCCACACATAAAATAGCTGGCTAGTGATTCATTCTGACCTATTCATTAGGGAAACAACCAAAGTCCCTTTCAGGGGGCGTCAGAATGTTGCTCAGTGCTGTGTTTTTGACTTGGAGGTCAAATTTACCTGGCAGATGTGACAAATCATGTAGTGAGGAAAAAACTCCAGTGATTAAGATGTGATGAATGCTTGAAGATGTATTCTAGTGAAGGCTGGTGATGAATTATGTGGGTAATTCTCCCCCTCCAGCCCATATAATCTTATTTCTTTGTGAATATCGCTGTTGGCTTTTGCTGGATCATCTAAACTGCGAGCATTTTTGTAATACAAGTGAAGAAAGCACCTTTCGAGAGCACGCAGTGAATTGCTGGCTGCAGGCAAGGGTCGATGGACGCCTCTAGGTGGAGTTAAATATCAAAGAACTGGTGCTGACCGCTGCAGCGCTGTGGATCCAGGCAGGCGACAGCACGGACCATCCTTTCTCAGTTGTCCCATCGATTTATTCCCCAGCTCCTCGCAAGAGAGGAGGTGTTTACACCAAGGATAGATTGTGGATAACTCATCTCCTACTGAACTAGTGCAGCGAGGAAAAGCAGAGCACTTCGAGACACAAAAGTCCTCTTCCAGGTCGGTAGCAGACGCCGAAAAGTGAAAAACTAAATACAGGCTGAGGACAGCTGTGTGCCAGAGGAAAGATTCCCTGCGACAACAGCATTGCCATGCAGGGAGAAGGGCTGGGCACCAGGCTTCCAACCTCATTGTCCCTCACAGCTGCCTGCAGTGTCCACCGGATCGGGGCTGGTCGCGGGCGTGAGGCTCCAATCCCAGAGGAAACAGGGATTTGCAGGAGTTACTGGCCCGAGGTATCTCTTTGTGTTAGATGACAATATAGAACAGGAACCACCTTTTTTTCCTTACTGCTTCCAGTCAAGATTGGTGCTAATGCTTATTTGATCTCCCTTTTTTCATCATATCCAGGGTACTAGCGGGGAACAAACTGCATTCGACACTTATTCTACATCCTCCTCCCTTTCTTTCACTTGTTTTCTCACTTTTCCGACTTTTCCATGCTGGAAAATACATGTTCATTAACTCCCTCACAGGGATAAATAAAGTCTGTAATTTGCTGATCCGTCACGTGGCTATGCTGCATTTACCTTGTCACTTTAATTGCTATCTAGAGATTTGTGTTCTCGACCCCTGCTTCTATTTAACGGCCGACACGTACAAAATTAAAACTTTTGCTTCCAGCAGCACCGCAGGGAAAAGGAGCTTCCTCGGTTTTGTACAGGCTTTTTGGGATGGAGGAAGGTGGGGGCTTTCGGTCGGGCATGGCGCTCGCTGGACCGAGCGCCACGGTTCCCGTGGGATGCTCCGGCATCCCGGTGATGCTCCCCCGGTGCCGAGAGCCGCGCCGGGCTGTGACAGGCGCTGCCGGGCAGCAGAGGGCGCTGCCAGCCCGCGGGAGGCGCGGCCAGCGCCGCATCTTCCCGGGATAACGGGTCCCGCAAGTTCCCTCCAGAACTGCCTCCGAAGTAAGCGGCGGCACCACCCCCGGAGCGCGGGGCAGCCCGGCCCGCTGCGCCCAGCCCGCCGAGCTCCCGGCTGGCTCCCCGCCCCAGGCGGGACCGTGCCGGGGACCCGCGC
>VZRS01009627.1:540436-564866 GCA_013398055.1 Ifrita kowaldi | reverse complement strand
TGCTGTCGCTGCTGCTGCCGCTGCTGCCGCCGCTGGGGAGCGCCGCCGCCGCCGCGGAGCCGCGCCAGGTGTTCCGGGTGCTGGAGGAGCAGCCGCCCGGCACCTGGGTGGGCACCATCGCCACCCGGCCCGGCTTCACCTACCGCCTGAGCGAGCACCACGAGCTGTTCGCCATCAACGCCACCTCGGGCGCCCTGCACACCCGCGCCACCATCGACCGCGAGAGCCTGGCCAGCGACGTGGTGGACCTGGTGGTGCTCTCCAGCCAGCCCACCTACCCCAGCGAGGTGCGCGTCCTGGTGCTCGACCTCAACGACAACGCGCCCGTCTTCCCCGACCCCTCCATCGTGGTGACTTTCAAGGAGGACACGGGCAGCGGGCGCCAGCTTATCCTGGACACTGCCACCGACGCCGACAGTGGCACAAATGGTGTGGACCACGGCTCCTATCGGATTGTGGCCGGCAACGAGGAGGGCCGCTTCCGCCTCAACATCACCCTCAACCCCAGCGGTGAGGGAGCTTTCTTGCACCTGGTTTCCCGTGGAGGGCTGGACCGGGAGGCCATCCCCACCTACCAGCTGTTGGTGCAGGTGGAGGACAAGGGCGAGCCCCGTCGGCGAGGGTACCTTCAGGTCAACGTCACTGTCCAGGACATCAATGATAACCCACCCATCTTCAGCCAGACGCTTTACCAGGCACGAGTGCCTGAGGATGCGCCTGTCGGGGCCAGCGTTCTCCAGGTCACTGCAGCTGATGCTGATGAGGGCACCAATGCTGACATCCGCTACCGCCTGGAGGGAGGCGATGGCGGCGGCAGCGGTGCTGGGGACGGGGCTGGCAGCCTCCCCTTTGAGGTGGACCCGGAGAGCGGGGTGATCCGCATCCGCGAGCCCTTGGACTACGAGATGCGGCAGCAGTACTCGCTGACGGTCCAGGCCATGGACCGAGGGGTGCCGGCGCTGAGCGGCCGGGCCGAGGCCCTCATTCGCCTGCTTGATGTCAACGACAACGAGCCCCGGGTGAAGTTCCGCTACTTCCCGGCCACCTCCCGGTTTGCCTCTGTGGATGAGAACGCGGCCCCTGGCACAGTGGTGGCCCTGCTGACGGTGAGCGATGCCGACTCTCCCGCGGCCAACGGGAACATCTCCGTGTCGATCCTGGCGGGAAACGAGCAGCGGCACTTTGAGGTGCACAGCAGTAAGGTACCCAACCTCAGCCTTATCAAGGTAGCGGCCGCGCTGGACCGGGAGCGCATCCCGGCCTATAACCTTACCGTGGCAGTGGCGGATAACTACGGGGCCCCACCGCCACCTCCAGGCTCCCCCACTTCCGTCTTTTCCCCTGACGGAGCGGTGGCAGCTCCCGTGAGCCGCTCCTCGGTAGCCAGCCTGGTGATCTTTGTGAATGACATCAATGACCACCCTCCCGTCTTCGGGCAGTCGGTGTACAGGGTGAACATCAGTGAGGACGTGCCCCTGGGCAGTTACGTGCGGGGCCTCAGCGCCACAGACCGTGACTCGGGCCTCAACGCCAACCTCAAGTACAGCATTGTCTCGGGCAACGAGCTGGGCTGGTTCCGCATCAGCGAGCACAGCGGGCTGGTCACCACGGCTGGCCCTGAGGGTGGCACTGCCGGCCATACTGCAGGCACGTCCAGCTCCAGCAGGCTGGACCGGGAGACTGCTTCTCAGGTGGTGCTCAACATCAGTGCTCGTGACCAGGGGGTGCAGCCCAAATTCTCCTACGCACAGCTGGTGGTGACCATCCTGGATGTCAATGACAACAAGCCTCGCTTCGGTCAACCTGAGGGCTACCGGGTGTCCCTGGCTGAAAACTCCCCATCAGGAACTGAGCTGCTTGTCCTAAGTGCCACTGATGGGGACCTGGGGGACAATGGGACTGTCCGCTTCTCCCTGCAGGAAGCTGAGCCAGCCCTGGCAGCAGTTGGCCCCTCCTCTGTGACCCCTCGCCAGATGTTTCGCTTGGACCCTGTTTCGGGCAAGCTCAGCACCATCTCCCAGCTGGACCGGGAGGAGCAGTCTCACTTCTCCCTGCAGGTCTTGGCTACTGATTTGGGCTCTCCTCCCCTGTCTTCGATAGCCCGAGTTAACGTGACCATCCTGGATGTGAATGACAATAGCCCTGTGTTTTACCCCGTTCAGTATTTTGCCCATATCCAAGAGAATGAGCCAGCTGGAACCTATGTGACCACCGTGTCTGCCACGGACCCCGATCTGGGACCCAATGGGACAGTCAAGTACAGCATCTCAGCTGGAGATACCTCCAGGTTTCAGGTCCATGGCCAGACAGGGGTCATCACAACAAAAATAGCCCTCGACAGGGAGGAGAAAACTGCTTACCAGTTGCAGATCGTGGCCACTGATGGTGGCCATCTTCAGTCGCAGAACCAAGCCATTGTCACCATCACTGTCTTGGACACCCAGGACAACCCCCCTGTTTTCAGCCAGGGCATGTACAGTTTTGTTGTCTTTGAAAACGTTGCCCTGGGTTACCACGTGGGTACTGTATTTGCTTCCACCATGGACCTCAACACCAACATCAGTTACCTCATTACGACAGGTGACCAGCGGGGCGTGTTTGCCATCAACAGGGTGACAGGGCAGATCACCACAGCCAGTATCATTGACAGGGAGGAGCAAGCATTTTACCAGCTGAAGGTGGTTGCTAGAGGTGGGGCAATAACCGGCGATACCATGGTCAATATAACTGTCAAAGATTTAAATGACAATTCCCCACACTTCATTCACGTGGTGGAAAGTGTAAATGTTGTTGAGAACTGGAAAGCTGGGCACACCATATTCCAGGCCAAAGCTCTTGATCCTGACGAAGGTGTTAATGGCATGGTCCTTTACAGCCTTAAGCAAAACCCAAAGGGCTTGTTCTCAATCAATGAACAAACTGGTGCTATAAGCTTAACGGGGCCACTTGACATAAATGCTGGGTCTTACCAGGTTGAAATCCTGGCCTCGGATATGGGGGTTCCTCAGCTGTCCTCCAACTTTATCCTGACTGTCTCTGTCCATGATGTAAATGATAACCCGCCTGTTTTTGACCAGCTTTCCTATGAAATTACTATTTTGGAGTCAGAGCCTGTGAATTCCAGGTTCTTTAAGGTACAGGCTTCTGACAAAGACTCAGGAGTGAACGGCGAAATAGCTTACAGTATAATTGAAGGAAATGCTGGGGATGCCTTCGGCATATTCCCAGATGGTCAGCTGTATATAAAAAGCGAACTGGACCGTGAACTTCAGGAAAGATATGTTTTACTGGTTGTTGCCTCTGATAGGGCAGTAGAACCACTCAATGCTACTGTGAATGTTACCGTGATTCTGGAGGATGTAAATGATAACAGGCCGCTGTTCAACAGTACCAACTATGTGTTTTATTTTGAAGAGGAGCAGAGAGGTGGGTCATACGTGGGTAAAATAAATGCTGTAGATAAAGACTTTGGGCCAAATGGTGAGGTCAGGTATTCATTTGAGCATATGCAGCCAGATTTTGAGCTGAACACAGTAACTGGGGAAATCAGAAGCACTCATCAGTTTGACAGAGAAGCTCTTATGAGACAGAGGGGAGCTGCAGTATTTAGTCTCACAGTAATAGCAACAGATCAGGGGTTGCCAAAGCCCCTAAAGGATCAGGCAACTGTACAGATCTACATGAAAGACATCAATGATAATGCCCCCAAATTTTTGAAAGATCTTTACCAAGCTACTATATCAGAATTGGCAGCAAATCTGACACAGGTGCTGCGAGTTTCTGCCTCAGATGTTGATGAAGGGGTTAATGGGTTGATTCACTACTCTGTAATCAAGGGAAATGAAGAAAATCAGTTTGCAATAGATAGCAGCACAGGTCAAGTGACCTTAGTAGGCAAACTAGATCATGAGGCTACTGCATCGTATTCCCTTGTCATCCAAGCAGTAGACTCTGGAGCCATTTCCCTAAGTTCAACTTGCATGTTGAGCATTGATGTATTGGATGAAAATGACAACAGCCCTTCCTTCCCTAAATCAACCTTGTTAGTGGATGTCTTGGAAAATATGAGGGTTGGTGAACTGGTGTCATCTGTCACTGCCACTGATTCGGATTCAGGTGACAATGCTGACCTCCACTATAGCATTACGGGGACAAACAATCACGGGACCTTTAGCATCAGTCCCAACACCGGGAGTATTTTTCTTGCCAAGAAACTGGACT
Organism: Ifrita kowaldi; assembly: GCA_013398055.1. Classification (NCBI taxonomy): domain Eukaryota; kingdom Metazoa; phylum Chordata; class Aves; order Passeriformes; family Cinclosomatidae; genus Ifrita; species Ifrita kowaldi. Next base: position 560,645 of record VZRS01009627.1, on the reverse strand, counting down.
TTGAGACACAATCTCTGTATAAGCTGAACATAACGGCAAAAGACCAAGGAAGGCCCCCACGGTCCTCTACGATGTCAGTGGTAATACACGTTAGGGATTTCAATGATAACCCTCCTCACTTTCCTCCGGGAGACATCTTTAAATCGATTGTTGAGAACGTTCCCGTGGGTAGCTCTGTCATTTCCGTGACTGCTCACGATCCAGATGCGGATATTAACGGGCAGCTAACGTATGCAATCATCCAGCAGATGCCAAGGGGGAATCACTTCCGTATAGATGAAGTGAGAGGGACAATATTTACCAATGCTGAAATCGATCGGGAGTTTGCCAATCTCTTTGAGTTAACAGTCAAAGCCACTGATCAAGCTGTTCCTGTGGAGTCCAGGCGATTTGCTCTCAAGAACGTGACCATTCTGGTGACAGATCAAAATGACAATGTCCCTGTGTTCATATCTCAAAATGCCCTTGCAGCCGACCCCTCGGTTGTGATCGGTTCAATCCTAACCACAATCATCGCAGCGGATCCTGACGAGGGTGCCAATGGGGAGGTGGAATATGAGATAGTCAATGGAGATACCGAAACCTTCATTGTGGATCGCTATAGCGGAGATTTAAGAGTAGCCTCAGCATTGGTGCCTTCTCAGCTCATCTACAATCTCATAGTTTCTGCCACTGACCTCGGCCCCGAAAGGAGAAAATCCACCACTGAGATGACTATAATTCTGCAAGGGGTTGACGGGCCTGTTTTCACTCAGCCGAAATACATCACCATCCTGAAAGAGGGCGAGCCCATTGGGACAAACGTGATATCCCTGGAAGCGGCGAGCCCGCGGGGCTCCGAGGCGCAGGTGGAATATTACATCGTGTCTGTTCGGTGCGATGACAAGAGCCTTGGACGCCTCTTCACCATTGGGCGCCACACCGGGGTGATCCAGACCGCTGCCATTCTGGACAGGGAGCAAGGGGCACGACTCTACCTGGTGGATGTTTACGCCATTGAGAAGTCGTCTGTTCTGCCCCGCACGCAACGAGCAGAGGTAAAGGTTTATTCAGTACTTATTTGCCTGTCTTTTTTACTCCTGTGTAATTCTGGGATTGTGGTTGGCTTTTCACTGCAGTGTTGGACATGAGGACTGGCTCTGAACAGCTCATGTAGTGTCTCCAGTCATGGAAGTTCTTGCCATCCCTGGCTAAGTCCCTGGGATGATAGGGTCTCCTCACACACCTCCAATTTAGGTTACTTTTTTACCTGACTCGCTGATGAGTATGAAAATGGTCTTGTTTCTGTTCTTGGATGTGACAGATGGTAAAAGTGTAACATTTTAGTTGGAAACTTCCCTTATCACAAAGCCATTTGCCTTGACTGAAGGGTCTTTAAAGGTTTTCTGCCTTTAGCTTGAAAAGCAAAGGGTGGAAAACAGGTTTGAAACATCATCTGTGAAGTACAAGTGTTTTATTTGCTCTGTCTTGAGTCACAGAACTGATCACTCACATCATTCCTGATGTCTTCTGTGGCAATACTGAGAAGCCAGGTGTGAAAAGGAGTCTTGTGCTTGCTTTAAGTTGCAGCATCTCCAGGAGCTGCCTTCTGCACTTCACCTTGAGCCTTTGACTTGCCATTCCTTGGAAATTTGGGGCTGGCACTGCTGAGTGGGTCAGCCAGCAGAGGATGCTGGTAGTGTGTAGTGGTTCAACCATTTCCCTCTCTGGCTGAACATACTCCCTCAGCACTGCACACCCTACAGATCCCTCAGCTATACTTCCTCTTGCGATTTAAGTCTTAGTTTTGATACTGTGGTTTGCAGGTTTGGGTGGTTTTTTTGTTTGATTTTAGCAAAAGTGGTATTTCCAATTCTTACTTGGCAGCTGTGGATTCTTTCTCTTCGTAGCTGCTTTTTTGTTGTTTCTTCTGCAGGTTAAGGATGATCTGTGTAGGTGTGTAACCTGGCTCTCCTATACTGGCAGTGACAGATCCTGTCTGAAGTGATTGTCAGGGAATTTGAGCACTGTTCCATCTCAGAGATGTGATCCCATCCTGGTGTGTGTGCAATGTGCTGCTGATGGTCATGTTTTGACAAACAGTGGTGTATTGGGAAATTACCTGTTTTAGTAGTGCTGCTGCTTTAAATAATTCATGCTATTTTATGAGAATACTCCTGTTGTGCATGTCTTTGTACCCCTGCCAGCAATTTTTAAAATATACACCTTTGTAATTTTTTCCTTATTATTATGTCATACTTTATCTTGACGTACTGTTGTTTTGAGGGTCAGGCCTTTGTCAGTGGGTGTTTGGATCATAACCCTTCAACTCCTGAGCAGAGTTTCTTGGCTGGGGAAAGACTCATAGGTGACCCAAGCCTATGGCTGCAGTATTCTTACGTGTTGTGAAAGCATTTAACATGAGTATTTGCTGAGCAGGGAAAGGAACAACCATTGAAACTTCAAACAACTTTTACATTGTTGAATACAAACGGCTTCTGAAATCACAAGCAAGTGTTTTATTCTGTAAAGAACATTGAGAGGCATAATTGGGAGTTAGAATTTCCTATTGAGTCTTTATAGCCTCTAAAATGTGTCTTCTCCCAAATGTAATTAGCTTACTGTGCTTCTTTATAAATGTATTATAAATTATAATCAGCTTTCAACTTTCAAAAACATAACCATATGCAGTCTTTCTCTTAACTGATGGGATTTCTCTGGAAGGCTTTTGCTGTCCAGCACAAGAACTACTGCAGTGACATTCTTTGTGCAATCTGACTGTCAGTGGGTGCTGAATAAGCAATGCAGTTTTTTTCCACATTTCTCTTGGATGGCAATGTTTTTGGGGTTTGGTCTGATGTATGTGGTGCACACGTTTTGGTCTTGGAGTTTGCTGTCAATCTTATTTTGTAAAAAATTAGCCAGTGCCCAAGTACATGAACAACCCACCTTAAAGCACACTCATGCTCTGTGTCAGCTGTGCATCAAGTGTGTAATCCAGAAGATTTAGTGTTTTATTCCAGTCCTGGGTTTTAAGGTGATGGTTTGACTGGTGGTATAACGAGAACACTGACGAGAGACAAAAAATGTGTGGGAACCTGTGGAGTATTTATAGCCACTAAACTGAAATGTTCTTTCATCCATAATGTCTTCAACTCTTTCATGGTATATACATGGTGAGATGAACACTGGCTGACTTTAGATTCTCCCAAGAAAAGTTGTAAAGCATCGATTCAGCTGTGCAGACACAGCTCAGTAGGTCTGATGTCACTGTATCTGACAGCTCTCTGCATGCATAACCTGGGTGTAAGTTTTGTTTATTTTCTGTTTGGTTTTGTTTGTTGGTTTTGGTTTGGATTTCTTCTTTTTTTGGGGGAGTGAGGGAAAGCATAAATATTGTGTATTTTTTTCTTCCTTCTCTTACAAAGAGTATGTTGGGTTTTGTGTCTCCCTGTGGTTAAAGAAAAGGGAAAAACAGTAATAGGATATTCTTAACAACGTCTACATGATTATTCTTCATTGCCTGTTATGCTCTCTGCCCTGATGCCAGAAATCATCTTAATTGCACCGTGGCATGTGAGTGAACCACTGAGCATGGGGAGCTGCCCAGTGCTAAGCGTGCTGTCTGAGACTGACGAGGAGAGCAGCGGGAGTAAGGAAGTTAATAGATCTTTTGTCTAGTACAGACTCCAGCAATGGGTTTGGGTGAGAGATACCTGGTGTGAAATAGAGATATTTACAGTTCTGAAACAGTGGCCAGGCTTTGTCTTGCCAGCAGGCAGTATAAAAGAAGAGCAGGCTTGCGTGAAGCCACTTGCTCTAGAAGTGAATTAATCCTTGTCCTTGGGAAATGGTGTGATTATTTTTTCCATAAATTCTGTCACTAATTTATTTCATTTCTTTTTTCAAGTAATATCAAATATATGGAAAAGGTTCACCTAGTGCTCTAATTGAAGAATAAGATATCTTTCCCATATTTCTCATCCTTCCCTGGGGTTTGCCCTATGGGATCAGACTAAAGACCTACTGACTGCACAGCTCCCAGGGTTGTGTGTAAGTGCTTTGTGAACAAAGTGTCCAAGGGCAGAGCTTTGCAGTGGCAGGACTGTGGGGACTCCCTTGCTGAACCCAAAGCAGCTGACGTGCCTTGAAACTGCAGGGTTCTGTTGTATTCAGTAAAGTAACAGCAAAAAGTTTAGGAAACAAGGAGGTTTATTTACAATTTGTGGCTTAATTTTTTTGGCACTAGCTTTTATCTTGTGTATGTTTCTGTGTTTATCACTATATGGAGAGAAAAGTGGTGGGGTGTGTGTCAGAAAAGTGCAAGTAGTGAGGTAAAGTTTTCTTCAAATACCAAATAATTAAGATTTGTAAAGAAAACCCAAGTGCTTCTTCCAGTGTATTTTACAGCTAGATGGTGTAATTTTGGATGGTAGTTGTTGAATTTGAAAGCTTGCTTTTTGATTTTATTTTGGACTTTTATCCTAATTGTAATCTATCAGTGACAAACCAGATAATATTTGACATTGTGTGAATGTGTTTTGTGATCAGTCTTAGCTTTTCCCCCTGTTGTATTCATCATTAGGTTAATACAATCATCACTGTTGATCTCATGTGAAAAAGAATAATGTAGGTGTCCTGAAGGGATCCCTTCAGTCTGCCATTCTATACCATTTTAAATGTTCCTGCTAGGAAAAAAGCCCTCAGCAAATGCTAAACTCCTTTCTCTTGGCTTTCCAACATAAAATCTCTTTTAACCTTTTGGGCAGGGCTGAGGGTTTCACCATCATGATTTTACATTTAATGTAGAATGTCTAATGCCTACAGGCATCACTTGCACACCACATGACTCCCCTCAGTCCTGCCTCCCTTCAGTCCTGCCTCCCCAAACAATGGCCGTGGGCTGCAGGATATTTTGGGTGGCCGTGTGTTGTACCCTGGTTTGTGTCTGGCAGCAATAATAGGAACCCAGGGACAATACCTCATCTTCTGTGCTGTGTTACCAGGGATTAAGAGGAATTAGACAGGATCTCCAGTTTGCATGTTTAACCCTTCAGTGGGTGGCTTCCTTGAAGGGAGCTGTGAGTTTGCTAGGAACCAATAGTCCCTATAAATATATCATATATAGTGATGTATATATCATCTATGCCAATTGAGAGGGGGTAACACTTTGGGAGGTGAACTCCTCGTTCAGTTCAACATCTTTCATATACTTTAAATAGGTTCATTGTTTCTAAGGAAAGGAGGAGAAGGCTGTAAGTGAGGAAAGTGTATAGACTTCAAATGAAAGATTTAGCGAAGGTATTGATTTGAAAATGGAAATACTTGGAGAGGCAGATCAGTGTCCTGTTGGTGCTTTTTACCTGGGAGCGTTAATATCCTCTCAAAAGAGATTGCCTTCATTTGCAGACAGGGAGAAATGAGGCACTGGGTTTTCTTTTGCGCTTGTGCATTTGTAGCTTCATCTTGTGAGTACTTCATGATTGACAACTGTTGGGAATCTTGGACTTCTAAGCTGGCGGATTGTTTGTTCTTTATTCAGGCAAGATGTGGGGATTTCAGACAATGCTTGCTGCTGACTTAGTAAAGATCTGGAAATTAATGAAGACAGGCAGAGTGAATGGCCCTGGCCTCCTGGGAAGAAAATCACAGGACATTTTGCCTTGACTCAGTATGAACTGCAGCCATGGCCACAAACCCAGGATAGCATGGTGTAAATAGCTGATGTGGAGCTTTTTGTCTCAGCCCAGGCTACGTCCTGTGGCTGAGGTAGCTCTGTGTCACTCCTGTGTTCCTTGGGCTGGGTTCTGCTTCAGGGGGTGTGGTATCACTCATCATTGGATTGGGAGAGGAAAAGGAGTGGCCTGGTGGAGCCAGACACTGAAGATGCTACTTCTCTAGCCAAGCTGGCTAGTGGAAGGCTTTAAATTTAGTAAGGGAATTTGAAACCCACTTCAGAGAGGTCTTATCTGGCATGTCTCGTATTTACCGGCACAAATAAGAACAATGGGGTTCTCCTTGTATTCATGCTATTTATAAATCGGTTCATTCTTTAATGATACATGGCACATCAATTGTTGCCTGACAAAGGAAACTGCTTATGAAATGTTGGAGTAAACAATGAAAATCTGCTGCCTTGTCCCAGCTCCAAAGACACTTTTTTTCTTCCTAGAGCTGATATTGCTGATTCCAAGAAACGCGTAATGATTTAAGTTACTGCTGTCACGTGCGCGATCTGAAAAAGGATCTCTAAGTTGTCCTTGAACTAGAGTGGGAGATGAATGTTCCTTATGTGGAAAACTATTCAAAACCAATTTGTGTGTTTTGGTTCGAAGTTGGCCCTTTTTTCATCCTCTCTAATTTCTTTAATGATTCTGCCTTGCTGCGTGTTCTTAATATCTAGAATTTCTCATTTCTTTGCTATTTTAGCAGCCTTTGGGCATTTTTGCATGTGAGGTCACTTCATAATTTTTATGGTAAAAATCACTAGACTTCTAAAAACAACATTCTTTATTACGGAAAATATTATTTTTCATGCGTCTCTAATGCAAACAGTAGAAATAATAGCCAAAAAAAGAGGGCAAAATTTTCATGTGCTTATTTTTGCTAAGTGTTAAATTCTTCATACAAATGTCCAAATGGTTCTTGGGTTCTATCGATGTTAATAAGCGAGTCCTTTTCCATGTAAAACGATACCCCCAGGGCTGAGGGAGTGCAGGGTTCTTTCCATGTGTTGGGTGAAGCAATCAGTGGCTGCTCATTTGCTCCAGGAGTTGGTCACCAGAGCCTGCTCGCCCTCTTGGTGTCCCCAGCCCTCACCTGTGTCTTTGCTGGGGCAAGATGGTGTTGGTGTCTGAGGTCTTTGCTGTTTCCTGTGTGGTTTCTCTGAGACTGCACCTCGCCAAAGGATGCTCGTTCCCTTTTCACTGGCAGAAGTTTCCGTGTTCTGAGTCTTTTCAAACTTGAATTGCCGCTTCCCACCCCTCCAGGAGCAAGGTGTCCGTTTAATTTATATCAAAGCAAGCCCTTGGCATGACACGGTTCTGCTGGTACAGTTTGTTTTAACTGTGTCTAGACTAGGGGAGTAGCATTGCTGTTAACTCAGTTTGCTTTCCTACTCTGTGCAAGACCCTGTGTGGAGACAAGCCCTAACACTCTCGTGTTCCAATTAAAAAGGAATTTATGGTGACTAAAAGTGGAGTGAAACAAAGAGTTTTCCTAGCGCATTCCCGAAGTCTGGAGAAGCGATGCTAGATCAGAATGGTGCATCAGTGCCATACTGATTTGTTTCAGTGAATTTATAGCCTGACTCGGCTTTGCCAAGAATAATACCAGATATGTTAGAGAAACTGTGTCTTCGTTTTACTGTGGCGTTTCTCTCTATTTAATAAATCTTATTTTTAATTAGACCCTCAGTCTAGACTGTCAGGCAGGTTTGTTTTTACAGCGATCTATTTTTGTTTACTTCCTCACAGCGAAAACATTCCAAAAGGACAGTGGAACAGATGGAAGCTGATAGCCATGATCACACTGTAAAAATACAGAGTTGCATTAGTTAATGCAAAAGAATTTCAAAGGGCCTGTTATGAAGTGGTAATTTATGTGCCAACAAGTAATGGAAACAAGAGTTTGCCTTAGCATTTAATTTTTTCTCGCATTCTGCAGCCGTCACACATGCACACTGTTGGTAGGCTGTGGCTTGTATTGACACAGTGATCTTAAATAAGTGTATAAGGGTTCTGCTGCAATTAATGCAGCCGTCCAGACCTACAGCCAGAAAGGCAGTCAGCAGCTCTGAGGCTCAGACAGGTGGAAGGAGCTTTTGGAGAAGAGCATCTTCTTGCAGTGCGCCACCCTCCCACCGCTCTACACTCTGGCCCTAGAGGTGGCATCATCCCATGGGCAACTTTGGGTTCCCTGCAGTGGCCATGTGAGGCAATATGACTCCTAAGAGCCCTCTGAGGCTGATTTGGATTCTCTAACAGAGCTGAAACGCGAAGACAGGGTTTTTCTCACAGAACTGTAAGTGAAACGAATGGGAATAGGTTTGTGGTGTGCCATATATTAACTCTTGTAATTAGCCCTTCTCCAGCTCTCTTGTAGCTCCTCTATGAACTGGAAGGTGCTCTAAGGTCTCCCTGGACCCTTCTCCAGGCTGAACAACCCCAGCTCTATCAGCCTGTCTTGACAGAAGAGGTGCTCCAGCCCTCATGTCTTCTACTTCTTATTTAATTTCTGTATGAATGGCACAGATAAAACTGATGAGCCAGAGACTTCGTGTTTTACAAGTTACTGTTGACTCCTTTCCAGGCCCTTAGTTGAATCTCTCTTTTATAGGGCATCTTAAGAGCACTGAGCACGGCTGTCTCTGTCACTGATGGGAGCGAAGAGGGGATTTATGAGCTGGGTTATGGCAGCAGTCACGTTTGGAGGTCTCCATCACCAGATGGAGCATCACAACTCATGCCCGAGCTCTCTCCTGGAGAGCAGAGCTGGGCCAGCAGCACCCATGTGCCTGTCCTGCCTTTGGGAGCAGGGTGTGCAGTCCTGCCAGGGGCTTTCTGCCAGGTGTCACATGTGGAGCTGCTCTGGGCTGGTTCATAACTCTGTTCTGATACGGCTTCTGATGTGAGTCTGTTATCTACTTTTGAAGTAAAAAATAGCAAAGGACAACTTTCTACCCAAAGAGTTATGCTAATGAGTGTTAGTTTTGGTTATAAAATCATTTAAGTTTTTTTCCTTAAGGATTTCTTTGGAGTTATTTGAATTTTTATCCTTCTGAAGCCTTTTCAAGATGTTTTTTTGTCTAAAATATCAATGAGTAGAACATTAATTTAAGATTTTAAGCAAGTGCTTCATATCTAGTCATCTTTGGGTTTTAAGGCAACTATTTTATTTTTGGTAGCTGCAATATTTCCTGAAATATAATCCAGGAGAAGACTATTAGTTCTAAGAACATGTACATGATGTTTCACCTACCCAGATGTGTAGTCCTCTTTCTAATCTACTGAACAGAATTTATATCCTACTTGTACCAAATTAATGTAAGTAGCACCCAACACTAGATAGCAAGAATTTGATGTGTAGCATCCCAAAGCAGCTGGGGAGAGGAAAAAACCGAGTTCACATCACAGGCCATATATGTATATTAAGACAGAAAAACCACAGCTTTAAGCTGGAGGGGTGTGTTTGCCATGGGCACTGTGTATGGGGAAATATGTGATTCCATTTCCCTTCCAGTGTACTAGGAGATAAATTGTTCCTTGGAGAGCTGGAGAGAGAGCTGAGCTGAGTGCTTTTCATGTCAGTTCCTTTCTGGATCATTTTTGATAAATCGAGAGAATTCTCCTGAAATAGTTCAGAGGGATAAATAAGATGCCAGAGCAGTGCTGCACATCTGTGGTATATGTGTTTAAAGCTTGAATTTTCCATAGGGGTTTTCTTCTATAATACTACACTTCAGGTTTCCTGGTGTTTTCCCCATTTTCATTCTTTATTCTTTTCAATACAACATTTCTTTCTAATCTATCAAAATGGCATGCTTCCTGAAATATTGAAGACGCGTTGCAATTACTAGGCTGTTTAGAAACAGAAGGCAAACTCAGTAGTTTATTGCAGGCTTATTCTTTTGAGACCTGCATTTCTGCGTGTATTTAAATGACTCTTTTTTCTGAGCATGTTTCTATTCCCTTTGAAAGTTGCCTTATAAAGTTTTTATGCCCACCTGCTTTGAGGAAAGAATTTGAACCTTTATGATTTCAGTGAAGAAATTAATGAAAATACAGATTTTTAACCCCAGTAGGGTCATGTCAGGTTGTCTGGAAACTGATTTATGGTGGTGGTGATTTTCTTACCACTGTTTTCTTTCTCTAACAGTGCCCTTAACTCCTGCACTTCAAACTTTTGAGGAATTAGCCTGGTTTATTTTATTTCTACCTATAAATTTCTAGACTCCAAATAATTCCTATGGTCAGCACTGAAAGTTGTGCGGGTTTTTTGACATCTGTTTGTTTTTTGGGCCAAGGTACCAAGTGGGGTGGCAGTTCCTCAGAATGAGGTTAAGTGCTCGTGTTGAGATAGTAATTAATGAAACTCATGCACTGATACCTTGTTCTTTCAAGTCCTGGAATTAAAAGACTCAGAAGGCTGCCTGACCCACGCCAGCAGTGAGGGGAGGAAGAGGGAGGAGACTGTTTCTTGCAGGGCAGGATGGTGTGGGGTAGGAGCAAGCTGCGCACATGCCTGCCAAAATGCTTGGATCAGGCTAAAGGAACACAGATGGCTGAGGCTGATAAAGGTGTCTCTTATTGTGTTGGGTTTTTTTTTTTTTCTCCTCGGCACTGTTTTGAGTTTGTGTGTGAGGGACGGGTAAGAGGGGAGGAAGACAACTACATTGTATAATATGTTTACTTTGTTACATTTTATAGCGTAGGAAAGGAGTTGTGTAAATTCAATACTCCTCGGTAGGACGCCAAAGGCTGGAGCTAAGCCCTCCTTTTAGGTTTCTGTAACAAATGAACAATAATGGATCTTCAGGGATTTATGTCATGCTGTCCAACCTTCAGTTCTTATCTGCTAATAGAAAAATCCCCATCCACTGCTGAAAGTAGCTCCTAAAAATTGGACTGAGAAGCCTTGAAAGCACGTGGCTGCCTCCGCTCATAACCAGCTCTCCTCTTACATGGCCCCTTCGTGTCTCCTGGACCCCCAGGTGATTGATTACCGTGGTTATTTGTTTATTGCTGTGCTTTATGGTGTCTGTGTATGAACATCAGGTATATATGTGTGTGTACAGAAGACATATGTGTACAAATAATGTCTTCTGCCCAGCTCTGCCTCCAGTGTGCTTGGAGGAGGAGGCCAAGCCACCGCAGGACAGGAATGTGTTAAGGAAGAGCAAGTCCTGCAGGCTCTTAACCTGAGCAAAGCCCCGTTCTTCTTAGCATTTGTTATTTATTGTTCTAGAAATTAACTGGTCACCGCTATCTGGAAATGTCATGTCTGAACTTTGAAGCTGCTTGCAGAAATAAATCACTCCCACCAGACACGGTGGCTGTTCCAAGTCTGTCAGAGCTGTTCCACCCATGAGCAACACCATCCATCAGGGCAAGGCTGAGGAGAAGGGAGTAGAAGCAAGACCTTTTTCCTTCCATCTATTCAAAGCAATGTCTTAAAGGGGCAATTTCTTTAGAGGGCCCTTGCCTTGTAAATGATGGGTGGTTATGTTCTCCTGCTTGTGACAGCTGGAAATCCGGAGGATGTTCTTCCTGGTGGGCATGGAAGAAAAGTGGTATATGAGACTTCACATTAGGGCAAATAATTTTCATTTTGTATATATTTTTTCAATTTTCAGTCATTAAGTTGAAATATTGCAGTTGTTTCTCATAGAAATGAAGATATTAAAAATCTAATTGCAAAGTCATACTCCTACTGGTATAACTAAGCTTCATCCGCATCAGGGCTGTTTTGGTCTGTTGTCTTCTAGATATTCCTTTTGTCCTTCCTCGACCATCCCACATGTATCTGTTTTCAAAACACCCCTGGAAATACAATTTACTACAGTAAAGGTGCCCAAAACTGATGGGGAGAGACAGTCTTTCATTCTGAGATTCAGTGCTATAAAAATGAACGTGCTTTTCTGATGCCATGAGGTCTCACATGTGCAAACAGTCTCTTCTAAAAATACACCATAATATTATGATTATTAATTGTGGCTACCACTATACAAATAGAAAAATAAATGCAGCCCAGCTACNTGAACGTGCTTTTCTGATGCCATGAGGTCTCACATGTGCAAACAGTCTCTTCTAAAAATACACCATAATATTATGATTATTAATTGTGGCTACCACTATACAAATAGAAAAATAAATGCAGCCCAACTACATTCCCTTTTCTTAAAAAAAAAAAAAGAAATAGCCCCTTTGTGTGAGTAGGAAAATGCTACTTTTTTTTTCTGTGAAAATATAACATTGTTATTACAGCTTTGGCTCTCTAAAGGATGTATGAGCATGAGAATCTGGAGTATATGAAAGAAATTATTACTAAACAGTGGACTGGCTTTCCTTTGAGTTATGCTAATTTTCCTTCACTGTTACTCTATTTTATTTAGTTAAATTGCTCTTAATTTACATTGGTGTAACCAAGCAGAAAATAAGGCCATGAGTACACGAGAGGGACCTCCCATTTGTGTAAATTAAAATCTATATTGAAAGTGACACGGGGTAAACACTAAACATCTAACAAAAAACTTGCCCTTAGCCAGGGAAATAAGGAAATCAAGACGTTCTGGAGTCTATAATTAGGCACTTTACACGGCTGTAGGTCTGTAAAAAGGAATAGAAGACAATGGTATTAGCACAGTACTCCAAGGAAAAGAACTAGGGATAAATTTTGCTGTGAAGTGGGCTACAGGGCAGCTTAATGGGAAGCAGTTTTGTGGGAGCCTGGGTCCAGAAGTCAAACTCTAGAAATTAATTTGTAAACAAACACACTGCTCCCTGCTCATGTAGTTAAAAGTAATTTAGTATTAATTTCGAGGCTTTCTGTTGTGGCATAGTTTTAAAAAGACAAAAATCAGCTGGTTTTTTCTGACTTATGTTGGGGTAGGTACTTGATGTCCATGCTGGGACCTGCGTTCCTTGCTTAAAGTAAGCCACTGTATTTGGGATTTGGCTAAATTTTGGTAGTGGATCCCATAGTAGATGCAGGTTGTTTATACTGGGAGCAGCAACCAGCAAATCCTTCTGGAATGCTTGAGAGCAGGTTGGTGGTGACAGGTCCACCTTTCTGTGGCTCCATCTTCACCTGCAGGTGGAAGGGTACGAAATAGGCTGGGTGAAATTCAGTGGTTCATAAATACTCAATGGTATTTGTGGCAATCTTCTCCTTATAAGGAATTCAGCTTATTCATAGTTTTTTTAATTTTCATTTGAGAAAGTTTTATTGGAATCAAAGAATTGCTTTTAGTAGGCTGCGATAACTTTCACCACCACTCCAAAATCAATTTTATTATGATTATAGCAAATACATGGCTGGCTGTGTATATCTTCATTTGAAAACCAGAAGGCTGGTGCTTAGAATAAAGGATTCAGAAACAGTCCATTAAATTTCCTTTGCAACTTCCACAGACATTGATTAATTGGGACAGTCAGCATGGCTTGCTTTTGGAAAGAAAAAGCTTAATGATTAACTAAATTCTTTTTCTGTCCCCCCACTGAGCATATAAAATGGTTATAAAAGAATGTAGAAGAGGCACAGTTGGAGTTGTTGTTGTTGTGCGCAATAAAAACACAGGCAAATATTTCACAATATACTAAATGTAGCCAGAAACATTAATTTCCATGTGATAGCTATCAAGATCTTAACATAATCATGTGTGCTGCAGGTCATTTGGTTGTTTTGGGAGAGAAAAGCTGTCACAATCCGTGGATTTTAGGTTAAGTAACACCTACACTGAACGATTTACCAACACTTCTTTTTGTGTTTTGCTCCACTGAAGTTGCAAACCAGGGATTTGGTAAGTTTTTACCAATTCTAAGCCAAATGACATTGCTCTGGCGTGACATTTCTAAGTGTTTGGTGAAAAGTAATGAGGCTCGAGACATGCCCTTTCTCATGTGAGATTTTTTTGTCATGTGGGGAGATGAGAACTTTGTCCTGTAAGTAAGGGAATTGTAACCTTGTCCAACGCAGTTGACAATGGCTATCATATTCCACTTGTAATTCCATGTTGTTGGTTACCACCAGCAATGATTGAAGCTTGCTGAAAGGTGTAATTACATATCTCTCGAACAGATCCTACAGAAATCCAGTGCTTTGGAGGTACCCTGATGTGTGGGACACCACAATTTTTGTTCCCATTCAATGACATCAGTTGCAATTCCCTGCTTTTAAACCGGGGATCTCGAGAGAAGTTGGGAAACTTTGCTCTTCTGGGGAAGAGCTGTCATTATGTTAGCTGATAGCACTTTGTGAATTGCTGTGGTTTTTCCTGTCTTTCCCCTGGTCATGTGAAGGAGAATAGTGGGATATAGCTGTGTGATTCACCACAGCTTTACAAGTACAAAAGTTTATGTAATGTAGTGGCAGTCTTGAATCCATTTAACAGATGTTATGTATAGACTTATATTGAGAGTTACACCAGGCTAGCTTCAGTGGGATGACTTTAATTTATGTGTTTTGAAAGATATATCCTATGTTGAACTGCTTTATAAATATGCCATTGCAGGTTTACACAGTCAATGCCCATTAGTAGCTTCCAGCTCAATGTTCTCATCCAATGAGTCCCCTAAAAGTCCTTTTCCCTCTAAGTTATTAAGCTCAGCCAGTGATAGGTTCCCAAGTGCCAGCTTGTGCACACCTCAGCATTTGACATTTAGCTTTATCATGACAGAGGATGGAATTAGGTCTCTTACAGTGTGTGAACATCTCGTCAGAAAGATTTACGGCTTCAAGTCCGAGCATAACATACACTTCTGAGGGATTGTTTGTGTTACAGGCCGATAGGTTTTGTCTGGCTCCCCTGGATTTTGAAAACATTGGTGGGATGGTGACATGCTGATGGGATGGTCTGGTGGTCTCTCATCTTGAGGATTTACTGTCTTTTGTGGAATGTAAATTCTGTTCCAGGCTGGTTTGCATTAATTTTTATGGTGACAGTGGCTTTATTTTCTGAAAATGGCCTGCACTGGACATTGGTATAAAAGCATTCAACAGATTTGGAGCATCTGGGCAGTCTCCTAGGACTTGGTTCCTTTCTTTTGTACCTGTTTTGGGGTGGGAAGGGATACCTCTGTGAGGCTGGACCTTGCCCTCAATGGGAAGGATCACTATGCTGTATCCTTGACATAACTGGAGCCACAGAATAACCCCATTTTCTTTAGAATTTTCTCTATACTGAGTCCTCATCCATTCTTTTTTTTATTTGTGTATAAAATTCTGTCATCCGTCCTTATATCTTTCTTTCATTGTTACTCAACATTTTTCTTTAATCAAACAGAAACTCATGCATTTAATTTTTAGCAACATAATGTCTGTGTTTAGTAGCTATTATTTTGAGGCCAGAAATGTTGTAGTGGTCAGGTTTTAACTGTGCTTTGCAACAAATCTGCCAAAAAATATAAAAAAGCTATCTAAAGATTTAGTTAGTGGTGCAACAGCTCCCTCATTACAGGCCTGCCTGAGTGGATAATGGGGTCCAGGAATGAGTGGAATGAAGGAATGTAGCTGCATCCCAGGGCTCCAGGACAAGTCAGGGTTGTCCACAGCCTCAGTGGTCACTGAGGATGAGCACTTGGCTGATTGCACAGGGATTTTCCCCAGGCACGGAGGGCTCCTGGTTGAGAGCTCTGGCAGCAGAGCAGGTAAACACCCATATCCAGTTACAGAGTGTAGAGACCCTCATGTAGGACAGCTGGGGAGACGAGGTCAGGGCAAGAAAATGGCATGTGGCACCTTCCCCAGGGAAAGAGGTGGAGCCTCTGATCTATTTAAGCACCTTTACTTTAGAAGACAGGTACTGTTCTTTTTCTTGAAATTGAATGCTAGTTTTCTCTGTCTTTGGTGGCACCCATGGGACTTATTCCAACTGCTAATTATCTATGTATGTTTTTATGTGAGTGAGTAATCATTTGTATTTATTGGGTTTTTTAACACTTCTTCCTGCTCTGTTACTGGCAGCAGTATTTGATTTATTTCTGTGATTAATTCTTGCCCCTTTGAAATCCACGGAGCCTTTAAAAAAAAGGAGAAAGAAACCCTAACAATAATAGTAGCATTCAAGTTCCTTTATCTTCATTTTGTTCCAGTGCAGTGGTGGATATTCCAAATTCTCCATGGTAATAGAGAAGTATTTCAGAAGCAAATATCTTGCCAGATCTTTGCATTTTCACTACAATTATTGCTAAGGAGAAAGAGTACTTTATCAGCCATAGGCTTTGTAGTGCCAGAACATGGATGCTTAAAGCTGATGCAAATGAGAATTCTCTTTTCATTGTGAGTTTACTGCTGAAGCAGTGCAATTTTTTAAGAACCAGGGTTCTTTTCTTAGAAAAACTCCCCTGGCATCTCTTTGGTAAGCGAGCGGCGCGGGGCATCCCTGCGGTTTCTTACAGGCAGAGCAGAAAGGTCTCCTTTGCTCGGCCGAGTTTGTTACCCGGGGATTATGTGCATTAGCTGTTATCCCTTTGTGTGCTACATTCGTAACTGTGCTGCTCGGGGCCTGAGTGACCAGGGTGGGGCTGTCCTGCTGACACGAAAGGAGCACAGGCAGAAAAAGAGCTGAGTGTTTGGCTACTGCGAGGACAAGGAATTCACCAAAGATTTTTATGGATTCGAACCGTAGAATGGTTTGGGACCCTAAAGACCATCTAGTTCCAGCTCCCCCATCATGGACGAGGACACCTTCCACTAGACCAGGTTGCTCAGAGCCCCGTCCAGCCTGGCCAAATCCAAATCAGTTCAACATTTATTTTTCTTGTACATTCGCTGGTCTCAGGCAGACATCTTCCGCCTTTGGTGTCGCACCTGGCCTCCACTGCAAG
The DNA here is from genome assembly GCA_013398055.1 of Ifrita kowaldi. Taxonomy (NCBI): domain Eukaryota; kingdom Metazoa; phylum Chordata; class Aves; order Passeriformes; family Cinclosomatidae; genus Ifrita; species Ifrita kowaldi. The sequence continues at coordinate 544,122 of VZRS01009627.1, read as the reverse complement.
CAGGGAAATTGTTGCTCCTGAAAGTTCTGCCTGATCTTTCAGTGGCATGAATAAGGGTTTGTTCCTATGCTGTAAATCTTACAAAATCAAGGGTTTGGAACTGTGGGGCTTCTCTGCTTTAATCAAAGGCACAGTCAAGTTGCAATAACAAGTACATTGTTTTTCCTGTGATAACGTATTTTTATTGTTTCATTCCTGCCATTTAATCCCATAACTGACGTCCTACTTTGGTCTGAATTTAGAATTAGCACTTGTAGCATTAAACTGTGTTAATATCTGTTTATTCTGCTTTGAGACTTTATGGGATAAACACTACCCTTTCAGAGCAAATATTTATTTAGTTATTTATTTTAAGCTAAACCTTTTTAGACTAAAAATAGCTCTTGTTCAATAAGGGGTGGTAATGAATGCAGCACTGTCCTTGACCAGGCTAATTACCAAATACTTCAAATCAAGGATATTCATCAAGTAAACCCATGAAAGAAGTGATCTAATAAAAAAAATTAATGTTTCTAGAGCTTTCATCTCCAGTGAGATTACTTGCATGACTCAGTTGAAAAACATTCACCTTTGTTCACTGACATTTAAGAAATAAGTAGCTTGGAGCTACTCTTTGTGTTGTAGTTATTTAACACTTGTTTAACAACCAACTCTTTTGTCTATAATACAGAGGATTAATTCTGGAGAAGTTATGTATGATACCTAATTTGATATTTATGACTTCATTAATTGCTAGGGTAAAGGATTGCTAACAATGAAACTTTGAAAGAATTGCTATGCCAATTATTAGTAATAATAAAACTGCATCAATTACCTTTATTAATATGGTATAATAAGTTTTGCCTGCTAGGAAATGGAGCTCTATGAGACCTGGGCAGACACGGAATCCAGCCACTCAAGTATAATGCAGGACAGAGTACATGGAATTGTCTGCATTTGGATTAATGTATTAAGACTCTTTTTTTGTTTGTTTGTTTTTAATTAAACTGCTCCCTTCACCAGGGTTTGATGGACATTCCTGCCAGGATGAGAACACGCATGTTGGGTGGAGGAAGAAACTAAATAACTGTTTCATGCATTTGTGAGAGCTGAACCTTTATGACAGCATTGCATTTGGGTGTGCCATGTACATGTGCCCCTGTGTCAGCTAAAAAAAATAATGTGTAGAGGAGAAAGAATTCTACCTCTCCTTAAAGGCTTCAACAGAATTTTCATGTTGACAGATTACTTTTTGAGACATCATTTTTATGTTGATGAACATCTCAATCCAAATGGTAGTATCAAGTGTGCGAGATTTTAGACACAGCAGTGTACATTATGTATATTATGTAGAGGAAATAAAAGAAATGGGTATAATTGTCATTATCATCACCTTTGAAATATTTGCATGGCCGCTACTGGAGTTTGTGTTGCTGCTGTGCCCCTGAAAAAGACGATGTATCTTCCTAAGGATAACATATGGATAACTCTTGAATATTCCTCATGATGTGTTCCTCACAGCTTTGTGTCATAACCCAGGAAAATTACCAAGGAAGCAGAAAAAGGCGACTGTGGGGAAGGATAAACTTCTGGTCCAGGTCTACAATGCTGGGCATGAGTCCCAGCCCGGGCTCTGTCACGCTAAGGGGATTACTCAGTCTGCGCCGTGACAGCTCACCCAAAATGTGTCGGAAATATTAGTCACCTGTGAGTTTAGATTAATGAGCTTTACACTTTTGTGTCTGGCAGGTTTGGAGTAGAGGCTGCCAATTTTTTTCCCAGTAGTTTGAGAGTTAAGTCACCTAGAAGCACGCCCTGTGGGGAGATTATCTGTACCAGCACTTGAAACCCCTGCATCTGCCCTATTTGCTGGGACCTGGTCGCTGAAGGTCAGAGAGCCCCAGTGTTCGTTGCCCATGGTCATGTCTAAAGGAAGTTTTCTATCCATTTGACTTTGAAATACTAATTTTAACTAAAGGATCCCTAAAGACTGGAGCCATATCAGTTAGATATCGTGCTGCCTTGCTGCTTGGTGTAGTTAAAGAGCCCACATCACTAGAATATACCCTCGCTACTGAAAAAGAACAATCTGTGTGGGTAGTGTTTGTACTGCACTGTTTTGAAGCATAATGAAGACACTACAATAAGCAAACTAAATTTTTGCTGCCTTCTAGGTGATGTTACTCAGTTCTGAAAGCTACCTGCTTGGCTCTGATGCATAATGTTAACTTCTAAAACTGTTCAATCCGTATTACAGGATACTTTCCTATTACTAGTGATTGTTTCTAGCAGGTGGTTCCTACATCCAGAGGATTTTAAACTGGTATAAAAGACACAGCAAAGACCTGAATAATCAAAAGGGAGTGAAGATGCAGGAGTTAAGATTCAAAAGGATGATGTCTATGAGAGAAATCCTTGCTGCATGAGCCAGGAGAGCTGCCCAGAGCTGCAGGGGGTCGTATTGGGAGGAACAGCAAGATTTGGGCACAGAACACCTGGCGTGACTCTGGAGGCAGAGCCGAATTGGAGGTGATGCCTGTCTGATAGAAGTGATGGTGCCTCAGGTGAATAAATACATTAATTGAGCTGTGATTCAGGTAGCCTTCTGATTAATGACAGAAGATGTCCTGTGAATGTCACTTACTTTCAGTGTTTTTTCAGTGTCTAGCTACATTTTGGCACTGCTGACATGGATAAATGCCATTTCCTAATGAAGCTTGTTAGATATTTGTCCTCATCCCTGTTTCATTGCATGTGGATATTAACTTCAAATTAACATTTCATGTATTTCATTCAAAGTTTGTCTTAAACTGTCCCAAATGAAACCAAATGCTTGGCTGTCCACATAATATAATTTTTAAAAGCTTTGGAGAGTTTTGTCTTATATGAGCCTGGTTTTAGAGACATAGTTCAGTTGTGTTCTTGTGAGCTGCATGGGATTACTCATTTCTTAGAGGCAATCAAGTTTTTCTTACTTAACTTGTTGTTGACAAGTGGCTTTTTAAAAGTAATGCTTTTAGAAGGTCATTTGACTTTTGAGGGTTATTCACGTTGTTAGCCCAAGCACTAAAACTTTGTGTCCTTGGGTTCTGATTAGTGACACTTTAATAAAGTCATTTGAAGTTCAGTAGACTGAATTTTCCACCTTTTCTAATGTTTCTATGGTCACAGGGAAGCGACCTGTATTCAGTCTTTTAAATGCGAATCTTTTAAAACTTACTGTGCAATTTTGTGTACCAGGCTTCTTCATGGGTTACAGAAACCACCCCCCCTTTTTTTTTTAAAACAGCTACAGCAGTGTCTTTTCTCTTTCTTTTCTGTTTTTCTCCTCTCTTTCTTTCTAGTGATGTGACAGCAATTGACTAAACTTGGGTCTTTAGATAACAAAGGATAGAGAAAAATCTTAAAGGTTTTTATTGCCTCACTTGTTTTTTTGGCAGGGCCAGGACAGACAAAGGCCTTTCCACTTGATTAGATAATAAGGCTAACGTGGTCTTGAAGTGAAAAATATCTTTGCATTCTGCTCTTCTTTTTTCACCAACCCAAAAAAAAGGGAGGGTGGCGAAGGAGAAAACTATGCCTAATCAGCAACAATTAAATCTTTCATGGGGAACTCACTTTGGAGGAATTAATGCATTTTGTATTGCCTAACAACTCGAGTGAACATTAGCAACACGTGAGAACTGAGGGGAAGAAAAATTATGGCC